>BCIP01000001.1:0-146720 GCA_001599995.1 Ambrosiozyma monospora
GAATTGTTGTATACCTTGTGGTAGAAGTGATGGCAAATAGTGGTGTTGCAAACTAGTAAGTAGTATCTAAACTTCTCGCTCTCGAGGTCTAAGAGATTTCGACACACTTCTACCGTCTACGACAATGTTGCTGTTACTTAATGTTGCTGTTACTTAACCAATGTACATTATGAATGTTGCCAGAAATATAAAACAAAAAGAAAACTATACAAAATATTTAATACACACATCAATCATATATCATACTTATCTACCATAACCTGCCCTATTTGTGGTTCTTTTGTCTGAACTTACCAGTGGCCTTACGTTTTTCATGAAACAACTTCACTTTTTCAACAGCTTCAGCAGAAGCACGATCCACAGAGTTATGCAAAGCTGCAATTTGGGCTCTATCTGGTGTCTCCTTAGGTATCTTCATCTCAATGACTTTTTCAATTCTCAAAAACAACTCCAAATCATACTGCGTCACAATGGAAACCGACTTACCAGATCTACCAGCTCTAGCTGTTCTACCGACTCTATGGATATAAGCTTTGGAATCAGTTGGAATATCATAGTTTATCACCAAATCAACAGATGGAATATCTAAACCTCTGGCGGCGACATCGGTGGCGACTAAAATCTGCTTGCTTCCGGCTTTGAATTGGTTTAATGCACCCAATCTTTGTGCTTGTGATAATTGTCCATGTAATGGGATAGCTGTAAAGCCCAAGATTCTTGTCAATAGAGCAACTTTCTGAGCATGTGCACATGTTCTTGTAAACACAATGGTGGATTTTCCAATGTGTTCATTCAACAAGTAGATAAGGTACGTACTCTTATAACCATCTGGAGTAAACATCATCGTCTGTATAAGTGTATCCACAGTAGAATACTTATTATTGACAGAGACTTTCACAGGGTTAGACAACGAAGCTCTTTGTAATTTTTCAATCTTGGAAGTCAAAGTAGCTGAAAACAAATAAGTTGTTCTTTCTCTAGGAATATTCTGCAAGATCTTATCCAAAGCAGGACCAAACTCCATATCCAACAATCTATCAGCTTCATCCATAACCAAGAATTTCAAAGCCTTCAATGAAAAACCTCTGGTACTTTCCAAATGATCCAACAATCTACCTGGTGTAGCGACGATAACATGAGGTTTACGCATCAATTCTTTAGCTTGATCCATCATATCCATACCACCGACAATAGTGGCACATCTTAAACCCATGTTGGCACCCAAAGCATCAAAAGTTTCTCTGATTTGATATGCCAATTCTCTGGTTGGTGCTAAAACACATGCAAAATATGGAGTTTGTGCATCCCATAGAGCTTGTAAGATAGGAATGGCAAATGCTGCGGTTTTACCTGAACCGGTTTGTGCGATACCAATGATATCTCTTCCTTCTAGTGCAGATGGTAAAGATTCAGTTTGAATTGGGGTTGGTTTGGTGAATCCTAAACTTTCAATGGATTCTAGGATGTCTTGCTTTAAACCGAAATCTTTGAATGTCTTTTCTGGTTGTGGTTCACTTTCTGTTTCTTTCGCATCATTTTCATTTTCCTGTTCTTCTTCAGATTCTTCATTTTCAGATTTTTCTTGTTTTTGATGTTCTTTTTGTTTTTCTTGTTCTTTTTGCTTCTTTTGAGCCATCAATTTTTCTTTCAATGCTTTCACATCAACCTTTGAGCTTGTGTGTTTGGACTTTTTGGCCACTTTGTCGGAATGGCCAGACTTCTTGTGATGTTTCTTGGATGATAGACTTGGAGACATGGTAAGTGAATGATATTTGTTGTTGTTCTTGATGAACAATATATCAGATCAAGTTGTTCTTCAGTTGAAGATTGATAAGCAAAAAAATCTGGATAAAATTTTGGAGAAAACGGCTCGAAAAAATTTAGAATTTTTTTTTTTCTAGAAAGGCTCATCTAATTTTCACCTGGTTAACTGCTGATTTCATTGACAAACACAACCTATACCCACTATATAATCTAATCCACACAAACATCTATAGAATAATACAAAATGGCTAAGAGAAGAGTATGTGAAGATCAAACAAACCTGGCTGGGGTTCAATCGATTGAACCCCAACAAATGATGGAAGAAATCCACAGATTCCTATAAAACTTCAAAAATACTAACAACTATCAACCCCCAACCAAACCACCCACAATTGTAACAGCAAAAGAAGAGAACCCATGTCAAACCAACAGAAGACCAACTTTCGAAAGTTCCAAAATCAATGGTGATCCATTTAGGAACAGCACTTCACAACCATTCATTAACACAATTAGTGAAGGACACAAGAAACATGATGCAACCACATACAGCAATTAATTTACGTGAAAGAAAATCAAACAAACTTAAAGATTTCGTTGTCATGGCTGGTCCTTTAGGTGTTTCTCAATTGATGTTATTTTCACAAAACGAAGATTCAGGTTTAACACATTTGAAAATGGCTACTATGCCAAGAGGACCAACTGCCACATTTAAAGTGTCTGAATATTCATTGTGTAAAGACATTGCCAACTTTTTGAAAAAACCTAAAAGTGTCGGTAAATCCAGTGTTGAATTTAACAGTCCCCCTTTGCTTGTCATGAACGGGTTCACTAATCCTAAAGACGCTGAACCTCAGGAGAAGTTGATCATTACTATGTTTCAAAGTATGTTCCCACCTATTTCACCACATGATACAAAAGTTGACACGATTAAGAGAGTGTTGTTGTTGAATAGAGATAAARAAACAGGACATATCGATTTGAGACATTATGTGATTGATACTAAACTAGTTGATGTTTCAAGAAACGTTAAGAAGTTGGTTAATATTAAGAAACAATTGAACAAAAAATTACCAAATTTATCAAAAGTTAAAGATGTCGCTGATGTGATTCTTGATCCTTATGCACAAGCTGGTTTCACTTCAGATTCTGAAGTTGAAGATGATGCCATCGTTGAAGTTGAAGAGAATCAACCTGCTTTAACTAGACCAAAGAGAAAAGCCGAGACTCAAACTCCTGAAGGTTCATCAAGTACAACAGTAGCAACAGATGCATCTGTTCCAGTGCAAGATCATAAGAGAAAGAAAGCTGTGAAATTAACTGAAATTGGACCAAGAATGAAATTGGAATTAGTTAAGATCGAAGAAGGTGTTTGTTCAGGAAAAGTGATGTACCATTCATACATAACCAAAACCAAAAAAGAGATTAACAAAATGGATCAAGTGCATGCTCTCAAGAAGAAAGAAAAAGAAGCTAGAAGAAAAGAACAAGAGGCTAATATCGCAAAGAAGAATGAAAAAAAGTTGGCTAAGAAACAAAGAAGAGCTGAAAGAAAAGCAGCTTTGGAAAGAGGTGAAAAGGTGGAAGAAGACGATGAGGGTAGTAGTGATGGGGATGAAGATGAAGATGAGCCTGATGAAGTCGATGAAGATGGTGAGTTGTTCGATGTCGATGATTATGAACACTCTGATTAGTTGTAATTGTATCAAATAAAATGACCTACTCTATATGTATATTTGTTTTCTAATTTGTCTCAATAGAATAAACTTCTTGTCCAATTTACTCTGAGTTTCATCTAGTATATCTAATTCAAATTATCCAAAGTCGAAAACCCATGTCTACATCTTTATGGAAGCTAGCAAACTGAATCAAACCGCAAATTGACTACAAATTACAAAACATATGACATACAGATCACCGATGTGCAAAACGTATAAACATACAACCCATAGAAGAATGAACATGAAACAGAACAAAAAGAAAGGCCGGGTCCTAAACGAGCCACCCTATCCTACACAAATTAAAGACTCGCAAGATAAGCATGGTCCACCACAAGAAAAAGAATGTAAAACAAACACAAAACACAAATAATAATTTGATATGATATAATAGAAGATAGCGTAGTAGTAAAAGAAGAGATAACAAACAAATAATGATATATAACGAAAAGAAGAAAGAAATAATAATAGAAGTACTGTGGGTGAAATTTGAGGTATGGTGAGATATAAGAGATAGAAACAACTAGTCGATAGATAGAAGAATATAGCACATGATAATGGTAGATGATCAGTTAGACGTAGTATAGACATGTTGGAACGTATATAGCTTAATTGGCAACAGATATAATAAAATAAGCACACAATTAGCAATAAATATAGAGAAATTGAGTTAATCAAAAATACCACATGCCAACAACAACAACAAATTGACAATGAAACAACTGAAATTCAACTTGATTTCACTAGGTTAACATGTAGACCACATCAACGACCATACACACAAAAACATACTAAGCACCATCATTGAACACAATTTGAATCAAGTTAGGGGATGATAAATCAGGTTGTAAAAGAACAGAACAGAACAGAACAGAAAAGACAAACACAAATAGAAAGACGAACGAAAAACAAACTAACTAACGATAACACCAGAAGCACGAGCATATAAGAAAGGAATTTGAATAGGAGTTAAACAACTGGCTAATTATTGTGATTGGGGTAATTTTTTTTAGGATTTTTGAAAACTGTGAAGATTTTTTTTTTTTGGGATTTTTGGGGGTAGTGATTGATGATACTGTAAAACACAAACTTTGGGAAAACACAATTTGGAATCAGGGGGTAAACACAAGCATCGGAAAGTAAAAAAGAAAAAAGAAAACAAGAGTACGCTATCTCTATTAGATGATGAACAATGAACAATTTAAGTCGAACTCACTAACTACTAACGGCCACAGCCGTAGCATTAGCTGAACCGTCAACATGATCACCACCACCACCAACCACAGGAGAAATAACACGATTCAACTCAAGTTTAAAATTCTTCTTCTCAGCCAAAGTCCACTTCCCAGCATCAAAAACATTAAAATCACCAACTTCAGAACCTTCCCCATTGTTTCCATTCAACCCATTACCACCAATCACGACACCATCAACACGTTGAAACCAATTCAACCCATCCTTACCTCTACTATCACTTCCGCTTCTGCTTCCATCACCACCACTAGCCAACTCACATCTCCAACCACGTTCACTTAAAACATCAAAACATAGTTTCCGTTCACAATCACTCAACTCGAAATAATACCCGAAAAATAAACATTGGGTATCTAAACCCCTAACCAAATTCTTCAACATTTCTAATTGTGGTGTACGTCTGATAGAATTCCAAATGGTGAAACAACGTTGGAATTCTAACGGTGTTGGAGGTTGGAAATTCGAAGGCAGTGATGAATATGATCTTGGGATCGCTAGCATCTTGTATGGGTTAGCTAATGATATCCCGTTCGGTATCGGTATCACTGGCCTGTTTGAACTTGAAGATTCATCAATGTTGTTGTTGCTGTTGTTCTTATTAAGTTTGTTGTCTTTATTTCTGTTGTTTCTGTTATTACTTCTCAACCCATTTTTCAAATTCGGACTTGTAGCTTCACTTGATCCATTTGATCCAGTAGTAGAAGAAGCCCTTGAGATATCAAACGATAATATCGTAACTTGAATACCAGGAGGCAAGAATCTAAAATCTGGATCTTTTTCAGCATCAAGCTCCACCTTCTGTTGATACTCATCCAATTGCAAGTCAAGTTCAACATCATCATTGTTTGCAGTTGAAATCGTTGTTGTTGTTGTTGTTGTTGTYGTCGTCGTCGTTGTCTTAGATATCGTCTCTGTCTCATCACCAGTTGTTGTATCTGTTCCATAGGAAGGAGATATCACACTTGAATTATCCTTATCATTGCTGCTGTTCGTCCCACTTATCGTCTTTGCATTCTGGGAAGCAGCGGTAACAACGGCACCACTACCATTGGACACACCAGAAMCACCACTACCAGCACCAGACAACTGTGAAGGTTTACTTTGMAAAGGCGACACAACAGGCGACACCGAAGCAGATTTTTGTTTCTTTAATGCTTCCAACACACTAGCTGCATTTCTAGCATTTGCATTGCTTACCACAGGACTTGATTTCTGACTCGAGTTCCCACTAACAGTGACACCACCAGCACTAACACTAGGCCCACTTATACTACCATGACGGCTATGACTGCTTGAACTCAAACTGTGACCATGACTGCTATGGCTATGGCTGTGACTGTGGTTATGAGCAGCAGCAGTGACTGCAGCAGACCATTTCAATTCAGCTGGTTTCACATTGGGCACAGGAGCAGGTTTCAACGTGGTCATCGTAGGTATGCTTCCACTTGTGGTTGTACCATTGACGCTATAACTCGACAGCGGAGAATTGGATGCTGACGTAGGTGACGATATGAGTCCATTAGTTTTAAGTCTTGGTAATGAACCATTTGTCGTACTTGTACTCGGTATCGTTGTACTTCCATTGCTTATGCTGTTTGATCTAGGTGAGGGTATTGACGTTATTGGGCTAGAATCTTTCTTTTTGTGTTTCAACGGGCTGTGACTGGCTGAACTCTGTGAGCTTATAGAACTATTATGACGACGTCCATGACCATTTTTTTCTTGAGTCTGTGACGATGATGACGTCCCACTGAAACTTCCATTGGCACCACCGTTGGTGTTGTTGGCTACTATGTCATCGTCTTTGGAAGAATGGTTATGAAGAGAACCATGAACTTCTTGAGCTATAGCTTCATCTGCATTCAATAGGTTTAGATCATCATATATCGTGTCATCATGCATGAAATCTGGATCTTGGTTTTCTTCAAGGTAATAAGTTAAATCATCTTTTATACTGAGCACTTGATCAATTGACAATTTTTCATTTTCCAAGAGTCTTAATATAAGTTCCAATTGTTTAGTATGCCATCTATGATTTTCCAAAGTTTCTTCCAATTCTTTTTTTCTTTCTTCATTTGCATACGATACTCTCTTACCTTTCTTCACTGAAGTGATTTTCTCAACTTCAGCTTCAATCTTCTCTTCTTGACGTTCAATTTCATCCAACGCACTTCTCACAAACTGCATTGCTTCATTATCAACCTGAGGTTTTTCAACATTAGCCAACGATTGATCAGAATAAGCTTTAGTCTTTGATTCTTTTTCAATCACTTTATACTTCTCCATGGCGATTTCCACCTGACGTCTGAAATTAAGTAAACGATCTTTATCCTTGATATCATTTGTGGCTTGCCAATTCTTAACTTGTTCTCTAAAACGTTGTAATTTTTTGATTTCTTTCTTCAAATCAGATTCCAATTTATCCTTTTGTGCCGCTGTTGGTTGATCCTCATGTCTTTCATAGAGTAAATCGAAGGATTCTAAACCTTCAGCGATTTTTTTGAACACACGGTCCATTTCTCTTAATTATGAATAGGAATGGGGGATGGGGGGATTCAAGTTAGTATCATGATTCTGGTGGGAATTGGTGGGGAATGGTTGGTGAGTGGGTGGGTGGTCTGCTTTTCTGGGGGGGGGGTGGGTAAGAATAACATAACATACTGTTGTAGTTTCCTCTGTCCTGCCATGATTGTAAGATTGGTAGTAGTCGTGGTAGTCTTGGGAGGAGATTGGGGAATGGGGATTGGGGATTGTGTAGTAAGAGTCTTTGTCTTAGGACAAGTGTTTGTTTGTAGAGGAAGTGGATAAAATTTTTTACACTCGAATTGATCATGCACAGAGACAGAGACAGCAAAGTGTGCCAAAGTGATGAACAGTTGAACAGGATCATGCACACAGAATGTCTCTCAGAGCGAGTGTTGATGTTTCTCACTGTACACCGGGCTGGTCACCCGGCTGGTACGGTAAGACCCGTAGTACAATCACATACATTACACACGGCCTAACTTGAAAAAGTTAAGACAATTAGTCAAAGGAACTGGCCATTATACTTGAAGTTAAAAAATGAAGAAGGGTTCGAAAAATACATAATCATTAAAAATTCAAAAGAACAAGGATATCATTAATCAAAACAGCCAGCATSCAATTGGAAACATCATCAACATCATCAACATCATCAACATCATCATTCAATTAATCTATACTGTTTCAATAAAACACAATTAGCCGAATCACCAGACCCACCACTTCCCGAACCACCAGAAACGGATCTATGTCTCTTACCACAACCACGTCCATCCCCACCTTCGCTATACCCATCATCATCACCTGAACCAGTGAAATTACCCTCACTAAAAGAACGAGAACCAGCACCATTAGAAGAAGGCAAAGAATAAACCAAAAAATCGCCATCAAACGTAGCAACATAACACAAGTTCTCCACGACAGCCACAACAGAATCAACTTCTTTGTGTAGTTTAATATAAGCGAAATCTCTTTTTGGTTCCAACATTGAATTAATTTGAGCAGGTAATAAATAATTCTTAGAATAATTCCATAATGATTTCTTAATTGAACCTCCTGTTGATCTCAGTAAATGGGAGTATTTCGTTGTTGCTGTTTTGGATCCTGATGATTTGGATGATTTCCTTTGTGCGTTCTTTATAAGTTTGTTGATTTCAAGGTTTTCTTCATCGGTTATGATCGTTTCTGGTACAAGTTGTGCATTCTGCGTTTCTATTCCTGTCTCTGTCTCTGGTTGTGTTTGTGATGAACTTGTTTCTCCATTGTTTTCATTCTCACCATCATCTGTTGTTTGTAGCTTTTGCGTAGGAGACTGTGATCGAGACTCAGATCCAGATCGTGATTGACTTGCACTCTGTTCACCACTATATAGCAAAGTATTCTTTAATCGACTATCCAACTTGAAAAAATGAACAGTTCCAGTATTCGAAGAACATGAAAGAATAGTGTTATCCAAATTGAAACACAAGGATGAAATCTTAGCATTATACGAACCTCTTCTAAATTCATGAACTTTCTTACCATTCTTAGTGGAAAAAACTCTTATAATTGTTCCTTTAGTTGAACAAGTTGCCAATAATTTGCCATCTTTCGATAATGCGATTTTCTGTAATGGTGAATTATGACAATCGATTTGATTAATTGGTTGAATGTTTAATGCATCAAATAAAACCACTGATCCTAATCTCACACTGCTGTTCAAATTGACACCACCTGGTGCTCCTGTTGTACGACCTTCTGAACCGTTATTGCTGTTGTTGTTGTTATTGCCATCACCAATTGAACCAGTTGAATGAATGGACGGTGAGCCACCACCATTATTAATATTGCTATTAGCCAAAGAAAACGCCAAAATTGAATCATCATTCGAACACAAATCAGCAACAACTTGACCCATACTAGTAGTATCTGACTCAATAGTATGCAACAACTTCATACAACTGACATCATAAATGAACACCTGATTAATCAAAGCAACAATCAGTCTTTTCCTATTCAATTTGACATATAACACCGATGTAGGGAAACTTAATTCACAAATCACTGATTTTCTTTTAGTATTGATAATCTTTAATTTTCTTGTTGAATTTGATGGCTTATCACCTAGTCCAACGACAGCCATCAATGACGTGGAGAATAGCATCTCCATTTTGCTTGCTCCTCCATCATCATCTTTATGGAAACAGTCACCAAATGGTTCACTGTTGAATACTTTGTATTGGGTGTCATAACCAACAGCAAGACAGGAATAGTCTTGGTTGAAAGCTAGTGCTTTGATCGGTGAGAGGTACTGGACCATGACCATGAGATTGGGTTTTCGAATTGTGTGATTGTTTGTTTTGTTGGTTTGCTATGGTGTGTTTATATGAGAAGAAAAAGAGGCGATTGGTAACAGTTGTAGTGAAATAATTGCAAAAACCCCAATCCCAATATACCATTGCCCTTGCTATCTGTAAGTTAAGAAGTTAAGCCCTTAGCCTTCGCAGCCTTGTTCTCTCATAACAGCACAGCCTTGAATTGCCTTCTATCCTCCATAACTCCCCCGTGTTCAGTGTTTACTGTTGGCACGCGTCTCATGACAGATAGTGATAGTCTGGACACACCCTTGCACCACCACTTGCACCACCACTTGCGCCACCACCTGCACCGCCACTTGCGCCACCCACCCCACTCGCGCCTTTTATGTCCGACGATCATCTCCAGAAATAGATTGACACTAAGAGTATGGGGAATCACCAGGTGTTACTTACTATTGGAATTGCATATCCTTCTGTATCTTTCTATCTTTCTGCCCCCCCATTACACAACTATAAAACCCCTTCCATCCCCTCCATTTCATCTCTCCCCTGAACAACCATCTTCTCTTTTCTTCCCCTTACACTACAGTCCATCATCAACATCCAAACAAACAACCCCCCCAAAATATGCCAATTACAAAACACTGGAAATACGAAGAAGAAATAGTCACCTCATCATTGAAAGGTCTCTGTCATGCCAACCCAGACTTAAAATTAATTGAATCTGAACGTGTTGTCTTCAACAGTGTTTCACCAAAGGACAAAGTGTTTATCCTATCAGGTGGTGGATCAGGTCATGAACCATTACATGGTGGATTTGTCGGCACTGGAGGCATTGATATCGTTGCTGCAGGTTATGTGTTTGCCAGTCCTTCTTCAAAACAAATCTATACTGGTTTGAAAACACATCAGTCTGAAAAAGGTACCTTGGTTGTCGTGAAGAACTATACTGGTGATATCTTGCATTTTGGTTTGGCTGCTGAGAAGGCTAAGGCGGAAGGTTACCCTGTTGAAGTTGTTATTGTGCAAGATGATGTCGCCATTGGTAAGACTAAGAATGGTATGGTTGGTAGAAGAGGTTTGTCCGGTACTGCCTTTGTCCATAAAGTTGCCGGTGCTAAGTCTGCCAAGGATAACAATAAGGCTAGTTTGAAAGAGGTTTACCAATTTGTCAGTAAAGTTAATGAGAATTTGGTTACCATTGGTGCTTCATTGGACCATGTTACCATTCCAGGTAAGCAAGAAGATAATGATGATGATGCCAAGGACAGTGATGATGAGAACAAGTTTGAATATTTGAAAGAGGATGAAGCTGAATTAGGTTTAGGTATCCATAATGAACTCGGTGCCGTTCAACTATCACCGATTCCATCAGTTGAAAAATTGGTTCCTCAATTATTGGAATACTTGTTGAAGAAAGATGATCCAGAGAGAAACTACGTTGACTTTGCACCAGATGATGAAGTTGCCCTAATGGTGAACAACTTGGGAAGCACCTCATACTTGGAACTCTACGCCATTCAAAACACCGTCACCCAACAACTTAACAAACTTTACGGAATCAAACCAGTGAGAACATACACCGGAACATACACCACCTCACTAGACGGTCCAGGTTTCTCAATCACGTTGCTAAACGTCACAAAATCCGGTGGTCAAGAAGTGTTGGACTGCCTAGACTACCCAACCACCATGCCGGGCTGGAACTCACCATTCACCGCAAATAACTGGACCAAAGCTCAACAATCAACATACRTCGTCGCTGCACCTGAACTCGACTACTCTGGCGCCAAATCACAAGTTTCATTCACTCCAGAAATATTCAAAGCTGGGTTGTACAAAGGTTGTAAAGCTGCCTTGGCTAAGAGAGACAAGATTACCTTTTACGATACCGTTGCCGGTGACGGAGACTGTGGTGATATCCTAGCCAGTGGTTGTCACGCAGTGATCAAACTGTTAGACGAAGACAAGTTGGAATTGAAAGATGGTATCGTTGCCTTATCGCAACTCACAGATGTGATTGAGACMGCAATGGGTGGTACTTCAGGTGGATTATACTCCATCTATGTGTCATCCATCGCCAAGGCGCTCCGTGAAAAGGAGAAGGAATCGCAAGACGGCACATTCCCAGTGACCAGCGCCACCATTGCCCCTGTCTTACAAACAGCATTACAATCATTCTACAACTACACAAGAGCCAGAGTCGGTGATCGTACACTAGTTGACGCACTAGCACCATTTGTGTCCACGTTGGTTTCCACTCAAGGTGATTTACAAAAAGCCAGTGTTGCGGCACATGATGGTGCCGAGGCCACAAGAAAGTTCAAGGCTAAGTTTGGTAGAGCCACGTATGTTGATGAGTCTGAGTTGGCTCAGTTTGATGATGAAGGTGGGTTGCCTGATCCTGGTGCTATTGGGTTGGCTGCTTTGATTAATGGGTTTGTTGAAGGTTATTTCGATKTTGTTAAGAAGTAATTGTTGTGTCATGGGTTACGTCAAGGTGTATTCAATGTACGTTGTTCCAAATTCGATCGACATGTTGGTGGGTGGATATTGATTGAGTATATTGGATGTGAGATGTTGATATCGATGTACTGGGATATTAAGTGAATATCCATCTTTTGTGTGCACTCCAGTTGCAATGTATATGTTTTGTCATGTCTTTTTGGCCATCTGGTATAGCTTTAATTTACTGTTTTTCAATTTCTTTTTTTTTATAGCTAGCTTCTAATTAACTTAATTTTCATGCTAATTTTAGTGTTAAGAACACAACGTACGTACACTGTTAAAATCTGAGCTGGCTAACTAGCTATATCTATCGAGCTAGCCCATACAATTGGCATTAATTAGATCGGTCGATAGATCATAGATTGAGTTAACCAAAAATTTAGAATTATATTTATAAGAAGCTTAGTTTTCTAGTAGCAGAGCATAATTAAAGACGTAGAGATCGAGATAGAGAGATAGAGAGGTAAAAGGTAAACTCAGTAAAAAATAAAGGTAAAGACAATTGATATATATAAGATCAGGAGTATAGCTAGGAAACATATATATACCTAGTTATTGACAACAAAATTAAAAAAGGTTTTTGGAAAAGTAAAGTTAAGAGGTTTTCGAAAAGATTAACTAACATAAAAGAAAAAAAACAGAAACAAGAAACAGAGCATTAAATAAGTAAAAGAAACACAAGGCTAKAGAGAGAAGAAAAAAAGAAAGAGAAGTAGTAGTAGTGGCTTATCGAGTAGAAATATTGGAAATTGCAATAGTAAAAACGTTCAAATAAGTGTGTGATGAAAGAAGAGAATAAACAAGAAAAACGAAAAAATAAATAGAATAAATTAGCCAACAAACAAACAGATATTGAGGAAGAAAAAGCAACAATTCGATAACAAAGAAACAATTTTGGTTTGATAGGATAAGCATGCAGAACAAGATGAAGAGGATGTTATTTATAAGTGGAACCAGTAAAACCAATGGGGGTGCAGGTACGAACAACAAACGACGAAATTGAACGAGGATAAGAGACAACTTAAACAAAATGAGCAGTAAACAAACAATAGAAACACTCTAGTATAGGCGAGTTGTTGGGGGAAGATCAGAAAATGGTTCGATCAAGCTAGTCAAAAAAAAGTACTGGCTTGCTTTACCTAGAGCCAGCGCCTTCTAAACCTAACAACTTTGAAATCAAATCATCGCCTGAATCACGATACATTCTTTCAAACTCATTAATACTAAACCCACCTGGTCCATTTCCATCATTTTGTCCATTGGCACTTCCTCCATTACCGCTCTGATCAGCACCATTATCAACACCAATATCACGATCAAACCCACCAACGCCGGCACCACCAGCACCACCAACAAACCCACCAGCAAACCCATTCCCACCATTTCCATTATTGACACCATTGGCATTAACAGGAGAAGCAACCGAACTAGAAACATTCGACCCATTAGCACCACCACCACCACCCATCAACGAATTGAAATCAAAGGGACTCGAATTATGAGAACTTGGATCTTGTAAATCTACATTTAATCCACCACCAACGACATTGCCCGCATTGGAACCATTCAAAGCACCAGTGGGTGACAACACCGAAGATTGGGATTGTGAGATGCCTAATGGTGGACCAGGTGCATACTGCTGCTGGGACTGGGACTGGGACCGGGACTGTTGGGTTTGTGTTTGTTGAGTTTGTTGTGTAGCCATTGAACTAGGCGTTGAATTCGATGGTGGAGAAGCCAACAGTTCATCATTCAGACTTAATCCATTCCCACCAGCGTACTGTTGTTGTGATTGTTGAGTTTGTAAATCAAGATCAATATCACCCTCATCACCAAACTGATCCGTATCCATACCGGTATAAGTTCTAGTCTGATAAATATCTTCCATCAACGTAGTATTTGTCTTTGCACTAGTCAACGCATTACCCAACTCATCACCACTTGTGCCACCTGTAGCAGAAGTCTCACCCGTGTTCGTATGATGTAACCTTGAACTTCTACCTATTCCAGACTCAGCATACAATGGTTGAGGATCCTCTGATGAGATCAGTGATGCATGAGACGAAGTAGGTGACAGAACAACTGATGACGCACCACTGCATGATGAACCTAATGATAAAATCGAGCTTGATCTACGTGGTTTCACTGAGCCTGCTTGAGACGACGATACCTGTTGTGATTGAGACTGAGAGAGTTGTGGATACGGAGAGTAATGAGATTGATGTGTGTGTCCATGATGATGATGTGAGTGTAAATGATGAGGGGTCTGATAACTRTGAACTAGTGAAGGATGAGCTGATATTGAATTTATTGAATGAATCGAATGTAATGAGTGAGTTGATGATCCAGTCATGTTTCTCTTCATTTGTTGATAGGTTGGATGATTGTTATTACCACTGCTGCAGCTGGGCATTATGTGACTTGTAGATGCTGCTGATCTCATATTATGGCTGTTCAAATTCGAGTATGATAGCTTATGCGTGCTCATTGTACTGTTACCTGTATTTTGAACTGAGATTGGTTGTTGTTGCTGTTGTTGTTGATGAATTGGAAATCTAGACTGTTGCTGTGACTGGGCAAACTGTCGTTGTTGGAACGGCTGCTGTTGTTGAGAKTTTTGTTGTGGTTGTGGTTGCTGTTGCTGGGTATGATTTGGACCAATGAGTGGAAACAAGGGAAACAATGAATCAGGAGTATGGTTTTCTTGAGGACTTGAGACAGAAGTACTTGAATAATTCTTAATCCCATTGGAATACATCTTCCCATTACCATTCCCACTACTACTGCTATTATTGGTAACAGTAGTATTCAACGAGATGCCGTTTCCCATACCATTGTTGTTATTGATATTATCGTCTTCGAAAATATCCAACAACCCAGTACCGGAAGACAAAGGAAACGGAACATCTGAATACAGATCGGAGATATTAGTGGATGAAGATACCKTCTGAGGACCAAATCCAGAACCAGGAGGTATGGATTTTCTTGAACTGGAATCAGGTGAATTAGAACCAAAACCTTCAAAGATATCGTTGATAGGCTTAGGACTAATATCGTCTGCATCGGACAAAGTACTCATGAAATTCGTGAAATTGGTATTCATCGTATTCAAAGGAGCAACATATTCATCCATTGGAATTGAAATCTCACCGATTCTTTTCTGATTTGATGTATTTGTCGTATTGTTATTTGAATTAGAGTTGGAATTCGAAGTCGATGGTTGTAAAGTAGATCTGAAATTTTGCAAGGGGTCCATACCGACTTGCCTTTTGCCTGTAAAATAATGGAAATCATTACCATTGTTTTGATTGATACTGTTGTTGGTATTGAAATTATTTCCAAAGGCATTACCTAATCTGGCTTGAGCTTGCATTGAAGAATCRGATAAAACAGAGTTGATGCTTTCTGAAGGACCCATGCCAATTGGAGGTGATGCCATGTCCCATGAATGAAGCGTATCGTTTATCGTATCCTTGTCGCCAAACTTCATTGATGAAACAGCAGTTGTGTGGTTGTTGGTAGTGTTAGTGGCYAAACTGTTATTGATGATGATGTTGTTGTTGTTGTTACTTATTGGAGAATAATCTTCATTTTTGATRGCAACGGCACCATTACCATTGCTATTTCCATKTGAGCAACATCCGCCATCAGGAGACGGACTAATATTCTTATTAATATCCTTTGAATCTTTATTGTCTTTGTCCTTGTCTTTTGCTGTAGTTGATTTATTGTTCTTTTTTGAATTTGGAGAAGTTGTATTTCTCCTCTTTTTCTTATCAGTTGGTTCTCTTTTCTTATAAGTCTTTTTGGTCTTTGATGTACAAGTACATTCACCAGTGGCACGACAAGCACAACCAACTTCATGATCTTTCAATTTTGGATCACCTTTCTTACGACAAGTGCAAGCAGTATGTGCATTTTTCAATTTTCGTTGTTCTTGACAATGAGCACATTGAGTAGAAGGTCTACCTTTTGGTTTAATCATTAATAAAGGTTGATCAGTGTGAGTACAAGTTGTAACTCTATGACCTCTTATACATCTCTCACATGCATATTTGACACCGTTGATTAAAACCATTTTTGATTGATTGTTGAATAGTTGGGGTAGTAATAAATAAAGGGATAGGGTGAATAATACTGAAGAATAAGGTTGATGTTATATGTTTAAAAGAAGAGGCAATCAACAGGTTKAAAGATCTTAGATAGTCAGAATAAAGAAAAGGGGAAAAAGAATAAAGAATGGGTGGAGTTGAAACAAGAACAAGTTTCTTACACTTGTGCTGCTGTTGTTGTTGTTGTTGATTGGAGATGTTTRTTGGAGATGAAGATGAGTAGTAGAGAGATGAAAAGATAGACTAATAGGTRATTTATGTTGTGTGATAGTAAGATGAAGGTCACGTCTAGTGAGTTGATTTGTTCGTTATGACTCTGTTTTTGACTCTCTGAATTCTCTGATGTCTCACACTTCTCACACTTCTCTGTTTCTCACACTTCCCAGTTTCCCAGTTTCCCAGTTTCTCAGTTTCCCCAAAGTTCAAATCCACAAAATCTCAGAAATTTTTTTTGAGTGCCCTTACGAGTTACTAACTATTATTTAGTCTGCGCTGTCGGAGTGAACTGTACTATTATTACTGACACGCCCTTCCACAATGACAGAGAAAGAGAAAGAGAAAGGCAACCGAACCGTTTTATTAGTTGCACTGTGGGTGTGTGTGGGTCACTTGGTGTCCATACTTATGAATCACTACCTGTACGTCATGTGTTGTGTTGACTTCCACAAATGGTTATGATTCTATGAAAATCATCACTTATCACCACATGATTGGCCTGAATCAGCTGATTCATTTAGTTGTTCTCAAGTTAGAAATCTGCTGAGTCTCCTCTCCTCAAAAAATTCCACGCTCSTCAAACTTTGACAGATGACTCCACTCCACCTTACAACCTCCTCCTCTGTGCCGAATTAGTTATACTTTCCCCTCATCTTCACTATCTGATCACGCTCATCACCTCCTGTTCTCCCCTTTCCCTTAATCCACAACGTCAAATTGAGGAGTATAATTGGTCACACAGTTTCCCAGTACATGTCATGTCATGTCATGTCATGTCATACATGGCTGAATTGTTTTTTAACTGATATTTCAAAGCCATTTTTAAATTTTACTGYTTGATAAGCTAAATATATGTTCTTGAACACTGGCTTAATTATATCGCCTTTCAACTTGCCCTATATACAACGTTGTAACGTGCTAAAGGCTAAAGCTCATTAAAAACGACAGGCATGCCAAAACGCGTCTTCATCGATCAGTCATCTGAAAACTTCAACAACAACGTTAACTTACCCATTATTAACAAACTCAATCAATATTTCAACCTTATATATATTTCTGAACAACCAGGCCATCTCACTATATACCACWATKGTCGATGGGGCGAAAAATCCGGAGAATTGTCTCACAGAAACCACATCATGTGAATTGAAAGGCTGTTTCGTTTCGTTTCCAATATATGCAAGAAACTCGGTGTTAACCTATTCAACCCACATATGATATTGAAATTTGATCGGTCTCCACATCATCACTGATTTGAATCATTTGACTTAGGATTGATTGATTCCAAATTGCAATGCATATGGGCAACACCAAGATATATGATGACTAGGTTCATCAATTGATTATATCCAAGTACATCGATGTCAGAAATGCAATAAATCTTAAAAAATGCAATTTAAAAACAAATTAAAACTCAAATTCAACAACAAAAAAAATAAAAGCAAGCTTATATAAAAGAAAATGCAAACTATATATAAAGAGAATGTAAACGGCAACTTCAATCACAAYTAACATGGATATCTTTCAAGAGCGCTTCACAACACAGGATATCTCAACGTACCATACCATAAGAATCCAATATTATCACAACAAAAAACCAATAATCATAAAATTCATTATAAATCAGTAATATCAGTCTCAGGAGTAACAGGTAAAAACTGACCACCAACACCACGTCTACCACTACCACTCATCAAATCCGCATAATCATATTCATTAACAGTACTTGACCTAGATCTTCGACCACCACTCAAACCCACCCCTGCAACACCAACGACTGTATTCGTCGTCGTTGTATTCGTAGTCGTCGTACTCACTGTTCCATTAGACATCACTTTCGTGATTGGTGTCATCGGTGCTGCCGTGGCACTCACTAATGTATCTCCTGATGCAAACGTTAATGATGAAGTAGAGTGACGTAGTAATGGATGGCTTAGGTTTAAGTTCAATGGGTTGTGTAATTGTGAATGTTGGAATTTTATAGGTGATCCAGCAGTTGATGATAAACGTGGTGGAGGAGATGCAAATGATGATCTATTTGATGAAGATGGTGCAGTTTTATTGTTGTTGCTGTTGCTGTTGTTGTTGTTGGTTCCGTTTAAGTTGAGTTGTCTTAATGGGAGTATATCTGGAGTTGGTGAGTTACCTCTTAACATATCTAGTCTTTTGAAATAAAGGAATTGACAAGTGATCACCACGTTTAAACTCATTTGAAACAATGCAGCAATGATGAAAATCCATCCAATGTTATCTGTTCCATAAAGCAAGTAACTAATCTTAGTGAAATCTCCACCTAACCAACTCAGTAGCAAAATGGTCTTGAAACCTTCAACGGTTCTATTTCTCTTAAACATTAAAATCTGAGGCAATGGTAATGAACTTTCAATTAAAAATGAAGCTGAACCTAAGATAATCCCGAAATGCTCATATCCATGAAACATCAACTGGATACCAGTCAAACTGACCAAAAACCAGAACAAAAACTTCCAATAAGTTCTAGATGACTCCCACTGCCAAAAATTGAAAGGACGAATATAATGAGCGTCGAAAAAACTGAAAATCCGGGCAAATACTTTATAAACGACAACACCAACAAGCAAACAATTATTCTTCACGGCAATCAGCATAGCCATCAACACGGCATAAATGACATGATAATCCATATCGTATCCAACCATGCCCTGTTCGATATTCTCCAACACTTCAGCTTTGTTGATCTCCAAAAACCGTTCATAAACTTCAGACCAACCACTATCATAAGTCTCCAAATTATACGGATCACTATCCATCGTGCGATATTTCAACGCACCACGTAACAAAATTACTTGAATGAAAACCATAATGAAACATTGTCTTAATAAACTGATTTCAAATGGATCATTGAAATAATAAAAAATTCTTAAAGTTGCTGAAATTAACATTGTGGCACAGATATCCATTGAAAAACCTTGTGTTGATTTGTTTCTTCGTATGCTTAATACTGTGGTTCCATATGATATTAAGGGCGTGAAGGACATCACCCAGTTCACTACAGTTGATACTTCTGGGATGAACTCCGGTGGTAGTGTCAAGTATGCCATGGTATGTTTGTGATGTTATTATGTGATGGGGTTGTTTGTGGGGTTGAGCTGTATTTTTGGTGTTCTTTTTTTTTCCTTCAAGTGAATACTGAGCAGGTAAGTTGTTGACGTTGTAAAACTTGTTGTTGTAACCTTGAAATGAAAAATGGAACCGTTTTGGCCGTTTGTTTGTTTGCGGTGTGCACTAGTGTATGTGTACGTGTTTGTTGAAACTTGAAAATCGAGATCGTGTTTCTGTTTCTGTTCGGGGTGTCCGGTGTGTCCGGCTTGAGTGTAGTTGATGGTAGACCTCTGGCTGTCGTGGTTGAGGATGAAGTTGATGAAGATGAAGATGGGGATTGTGATGAAGATGTATCCGGCGAATGAAGGATGTTTTGCTGGGAAATCCAGGGAATTGTGAATTGTGAATTGTGAATTGTGAATTGTGAATTGTTTTTGAAACAAAAGGTGATCTGTCTCCTTGATTCTGTTTGCCGGATAAGCCTGCAAAAGCAGAGTTGAGCGAACTTTTTCTTCGTATAGTAAGTTGTAAGTTGTGCCGAACAGTGAACAGGGCCATCTGACCGCCCAGCGGACCATCACACTTTCTGTTTCTGTTTCCAAAGGGTACACCATCAATGATTTACTACCTTGAACCCATCTGAAATGCCCAAAAAGAACCTGAAATTGTTGACTTCAAACTATGATGATCTATTGAAATCTTTAAAATCATCAACTTTGAAACACTACTTACAACAATCAGGTATTCCATTACCTACACCAGTCAACAAAGTGAACCTATTTTCCTCTTTAAATCAATCATTACAGGAACTCAATGTGTCACCTTTGTTATGTCATGATTATGGGAAAAGACCATTGAATTTGTTGTCTGTTGATGTTGGTGTTCGAAATTTTTCATTTTGTCGGTTTGAAATTTCTTCAAAATCTGACGGTGCTGTATCACAAACGAAATCAAAGAAGAAGATTAAGGATCTGGTATCAACTGGTCCAACAGCTGTTGTTACACAATGGTACAAGATGAATTTACATGAGTTTACGGGAATCAAAGACGAAAGTCTAAACCCACTAAACTATTCCAGAATGGTGAACAAACTAATATGGAACCTGATCTATCCATCACCCTCATTCCCACCCTCATCATCAACAACAACGAAACCCACCAAAACCAAAGACAACACCACCACCACCACCACCASCAGCAAATACCCAGACATAATCCTGGTAGAAAGACAAAGATTCAGATCAGGAAGTCAAAGCAACGTTCTTGAAACCATCCTCAAAACCAACGTCTTAGAACACATGCTTATCTCATCACTAGAAACCGCATCATTACTGAAACCAGAGCTATACAATCCACAAATCCTAAGTTGTTCTCCTCAAGCAATGGCATGGTTCTGGAAACACAGATACTGTGAACTGACAGGGCTAGAGCCAGATCAATTGAAGACTGCGTCAGATAACAAACTAGTGAGGTTGAGAATAGTTCAAGATTGGTTGAACCACTTAATACTAGGTCAGAATGAGCTAGAGGTTGGTGGGGTGGAGAATAAACCGATGTTTCAGTTTAGTCATGGTTTGCAAAGTCGTGTGCTTGATCATTTTAAGGGATGTGAGAAAAATATGACTAGGTTTAGTAAGTTTAGAAGTCCCTCGAGGAAAGTTTATGAGTTGGTTAATTTGTTAAATGGATTGAATGATGGTGGGTTGAGGATTGAGTTGGATGATGAAGACGTGGCTTTGAAGAAAGGTGATGATATGGCTGATTCGTTGTTACATGGGATTAGTTATTTGATGTTTCATCAGAATAAATTGAAGATTAAGGATGAGTTGGATAAACTGATGTTGGAAAGTGATATGGGTGAGAAGAAAAAGAAGGGTAAGGGTGCAAAGAAGGAGAAATATATTAAGAGGGAATARATTCATCGTTTTGAATGGATCTGTTTCGATTATGCATTATGATAGATTTAGATTATATATAGACAAAAAAACAAAAGAAAGCAGAAAAAAAAATTAAAAACTAATGTAATAGCTGGAAATGCATAGTGGAGAATATGACAAGATTTGACCAAAGTCTAGAGCAGTACGTAAAATAAATATAGTTGAAAAAAAAAGATTAAAAGAGCACGTTAACAAATAGGAGAAACAGCTTCAACTCTGAAACCTGGAAGCTGTATGAAACCAATCAAATCCATCTCTTTAATTGGCAGGACCTCTTAACAAAACAAAAGGTTGATTCTTTGCCTTCAAAGCTTGAGCATGACTAACAATTTTCTCCAATCTAGCAGCTTTCAAAGCAGGAGTACGAGATCTCAACTCGATCTTCTTCTCATCCCAATACTCAGCAACAAAACCTTGATCAGTGGTACCTTCAATCAAATCAAACAACTCATTACAGTATCCCGAATCCTTAGGTGGTTTCAAATCATGGAATGGCTTACCTTCGCCTTTCGACTTCAATTCTTCTTGATAACTCTTCAACATATCATCGGTGGAAGGTAACTTGACACGTCCTGATAACACTCGAGACACATATTGTGCTTGACATTCAGCCAATGGGAAAGGAATCACGAATTTACCCAAACCGGCATGGATCAAAGTTGGGTCAGGAATATAGAACAATTGTTTATAGACGTAACGGATTTGATCACCGTTGGTCAACACTGCGGTTTCACCATCGAGATAACTCTTCAAGAATGGAATGGTGTAAAGGTAACCGGTACAGAAAATGACAACATCGATTCCACTTAATTTCACACCTGAGTCAGTGATCACGGTTCTATCGTTCTCGAAATCGTACTTGGCAATACGATCAATCTCTTCAACACCAGGAATCTTGATATCGGCCATGTTTGAAGGAGCCGAAGAAGAAACAATGACTTTTGAAGCAGTTGTGAAAACTTGTGTGGCGATGTCTATACCAGAAGCACCATTTCCGATAATCAACACTTTTTTATCTTTGTAATCTGCAGCTGCATTATAGTATTTGGCATGGGTTATTGAACCTGATAATTTTTCACTCCAATTTTTCAATCCTTCAACATCTGGAATATATGGTGTATCGAAATGACCCTGGGATAAAATAACATAGTCGTATTGCTGGGTCACTGGTGTGGCATTTTTCACTGTCACGTCTTCAGAAACGAGTTCCCAGTGTGGGGTTTCTCCTTTGGTTTTGGTTAATGAGATAACGTTGGAATTGTATTTGAAATGAACAATTTTCGATGAAATTGAAGCAGCATAACTCTGTAAGTACTCAGCAACGTTGGATCTAGTAGGGAAAGTCTCATTATCTTCAGGAAATGGGAAATCCTTGTATTTCATCAAATCTTTAACGATATTGGTCTCCAATTCTTTGTACATGGCAGAGACAAATCTTTCATTGTCGTTCAACTCTGCGGGTAGTTTTGTTGATGTTTCCTGTGATAGTTTTTGATCAACTGATGGGATAGCTGGTGTTAAATGTTGTTTGAAACCAGTGTAGTTCCATAATCCACCGGCTTTAGCATTTCTTTCATAGATGTCAACTGTTGAAAACTTGGTTTCTGCGTTGGGTTCCAAACTGATGGCTTTGGCCATGGCTAGACCGCTTGGTCCTGCTCCGATGATTGCAACTCTGGACATTTTTAAAATTTGATAACTTGTGATGATTTGATGATGTTCTTTGTGTCTTTGTGACGGTTTGTTGATCAGATAGGATCAAAAGGGAGAAACAGCTGATTTATACTTGTGATAGAGATGGTTATCGTACATCGTTTACCTGTTCTTACACCCGCTATCACTTCAAGAGTCATACGATGGCATAGTACACACAACGTATAGAGCTCAGAGCTGTGGAACAGTGTGGGATAATCAGAAATCTGACTCTCACCGTATTCTTACCGCTCCGCACATCCCAGATAGGAAAGAATTATCCGCCCATTGTGGTGGTTTCGACAATTTGCAAGATTTTCATGTCTGCACGTGATTTATGTGGTTAAACATCATGTCGACACGAGACTTTCTTTCAACTTTGACTTTGTCGACTGCTTTCAGCTTACAAATCTCAACCCCATATGTGATATGTGATGTGAAGAATCAAGCAAGATTCAAGAATATGCCATGTCTAACTGACATAAGCCGAATTATCCACACATACAAACTACACCAACAACAACCCATAACAACAGATAATGTCTTCTGAAGAAGTTCCAAAATCATTGAAAAAAATCAAACACATCATCCTTGTGCTATCAGGCAAGGGAGGTGTAGGAAAGTCATCAATCACCACACAACTAGCACTATCACTAATCCAAAAAAACTACAAAGTTGGAGTATTAGACATTGACTTAACGGGTCCCTCATTACCGAGAATGCTAGGTTTAGAAAATGGAAAAGTGCATCAGTCATCGAACAACGGATGGATTCCGGTTTATTATGATCAATCACAACAATTATCGTTGATGTCATTAGGGTTCTTGTTGAACAATAGAGGCAATTCCGTTGTATGGAGAGGACCTAAGAAGACCGCCATGATTAAGCAGTTCTTGAAAGATGTTGAATGGGGAACATTAGACTACTTGTTAATTGACACACCTCCAGGAACATCAGATGAACATATCGCAATAGCTGAAGAACTAAGGTACTGTACGAACGTTGAAGGTGCTGTTATAGTCACTACTCCTCAACTTGTCTCCATTAATGATGTCAAGAAAGAAATCAATTTTTGYAAGAAAGTCAATTTTAAAGTGCTGGGTGTTGTGGAAAATATGTCTGGATTCATTTGTCCTCATTGTGAAGAATGTACCAATATTTTCGGTGCTGGTGGTGGTAAGAAGTTGGCTGAAGAGGTTCAGCTTCCTTATCTTGGTAACGTTCCTATTGATCCTAATTTTGTGGATATTATTGAAAAACAAACTGAGATACGGAAAAATGAGGGCAAGACTTTGGTTGATTTGTATTCTGGTTGTCGGTTAAGTAAGATGTTTGCTGAGATTACTGATAAAGTCCTGACGAATGCTGGAATTGAAGATAGAACTGCTATGGACACAGATAACTAAAGAATTGGAAATTGTTATATGATGATTATATCAACACACRAAATTGATTGTAATTAAATTTCAATGTATATACCCGAAAATGACTAAAGTAAAGAAATAGAAAAAAAGGTGGAGTTGTACAATAGAACCAAAAGCTGTCTCGAACTTGACTATTTTGATTTCTGCAATTGTAATTTTTTCAAATCGTTGATGAAATCMGATGACTTCAATGACCCACTAGCACCACCAGTAGTTGAGCTTTTCCTGCTGAAATGACCAAAACTATTGATTGTGGATGGACTTTTCTTAGATAAGTTGAACGTGTCACTGGTTGTCGGAGTAGTAGCAGTGGCAACAGCAGAAACATCTATACCCGAGACAGCAGCTGAAACACTAGTTGGTGTAAAAGAAGTAGTAGGCGATATGACTGAATTGGAAACAGTGACATTTTGATCACTTATGGAACAGGTTGGAGCTTCTAAAGTGATGTGTTTAACTGGGTTGGTAAACTTTGGAATACTTGTGGATCGTTGTCTTTTCAACTCTTCAATTTCTGATTCAATAGATAAGTACTGTCTAAGTTTTTTCGGGGTGGGTGAACTGGAACCAGATCCTGCTGCAGAGCCTGATTTTGATTCAGGTTCAGAGTCTATTCGAGACAGAGATGAAGGAAATTGTTGAAGTTGAGGTGTCTTTTGAGAGAAGGATGAAGATGATTGTGTTTGTTGTGGGAGATGTGACAGTTGAAACTTTGAATCGTTTAATACCAAAGGTTTAGGTTTCATGGCTGCGGTGATTCGGCTTTTCTTGGCCTTTAGTTCATCTTTCATAGCATAGTTGAACAATTCTTTGTAATGAGCTTCATGTGATGTTTTCAAATTGAATAATTGATCTTTCAATGACATCTTCCGTTCCACTTTCTTCAATTTATTAATAAGACCATCAATTTTTCCCTTGGACTGAGACAATTGTTGATTTATCTCAGTCAAGTTCTTCGTCATCTTAGATATCTCCATCTTTCTATTATTCAACTCTTCTTGCAACTGTTTACCTAATTTATGATAATGGTTCCCTATTGAGATCATCACAGATATGATTGAATCATTCTCAATCTCAATGATGAGTTTTATTTGGTTGTCTATGTCTTTCACATAGCTCTTATCTATCAATTCAATTGAGTCTATTAATTGTTGTTTGATTTGTTTTGAATCTTCAAAGTTGTTAAGTATGTTTGAGAGTTTGAAACTGTCGAATGGTGGGAAACTATACGTTTCCAGTCTACTTGTTTTCTTTCTCATGGATAACATTGTTTGTTTCTGATACCAGGTATGTGAGGTTCAGGTGAGGCATGGAAATGCTTCGTGATTGGAAGGAATGGTAGATGATATGATTGTGAATCGTGTCCCTCTTCGAAGCTTCATGTGATATGGCTCGTATCGTTTGAGCAATGAGGACCGTGGTTTAGGTGCGCCCTTCTCGAGAGCACAGAAGATTACTACTAGACGGAAGACATTTTCTCTTAAGACTCAAGAGTCAAGACACCCCCGCAACTTAAAGTATCATTGAAAGTCTTTTACGAACAAGCATAAGTCAAGATGTTTCCATACAAGTCAAGATGCCTACTATCATCAATCGGGAAAGCTGCAAGCAACAAACCAGCACTCTATAGAATTGGAAGATTATACTCCACAAATTCGACGACGACGGCAACTTCAACTCCAAAACCAACCACCAACTCACAAAAGAAAAATGAACCTGAAAAAGAACAAGAAGATACAGAGTATACAATTGATGTTTCAAATTTGTCTAATAGATGGGTGAATCTACCTAGTGATGCACAACAGGATATAATAAGYTACTTGAACGTGAAGCAACAGTTTGGATGGAATTATTTAACACCTGATGAGAAAAAAGCACTTTATTATATCAGTTATGGAAATTGGGGTGCAAGAGATGGTCAAGCTATGAACCTTCCTGAGATGATATTCAAGATTATGTCAAGTTCTATATTATTCGGAGTTGTTGGATTTTCATTGATCAATTATGCTATTGACAAGGAAAAGGTTTCAGAATTAGAGAAAGAAAATCCCCAACAGCAACCAGAGTCAACGACACCAACTTCTGGTAATTGAAGAATGGTGAATTTGAGAAACCTTTTATAATTTACAATCAAAGACTACTTATTATAATGTATATATGCCCTGTTAATGRAATAGATCAACTACTACAATCTTCAGAAGCTGTCTTGGATGTCTTCATGAATCTTGTTAACGAATCAAATGAGGTTTATAGGAATGCTYTCTAAGAATTTCCTAATATTCCTATTAATAAGTAAGCCTCTTAGTGGGAGTGAAATGTGGCGCATTTCCCCTGGAGAACCAGAATCAATCAATTCTAACTATAGAAATCTAAATCGATAATTGCAGGCGGGAAAATTTTGTAAAGGGCGCGTCACGTCACGGTGCATCATGTGGTTAAGGTGGTTAAGGTGGGTAAGGTGGTTACCTGGTGGACCGCAACTGCAACTGCAACTGCAACAATGTGATGCACGGTGGTGAGCTTAAGGTTGCTGCACGCGAAATCAAATGTACAGCCACAACCACCGTGAAAGCTCAATAGCTCAAAGCCTGCTGTATAGGAGAAGAGTCGTGCGCCTGCCAATCGGTATAGTGCAGAAAACAGAGGAAAAAACAGGCACAGCAGCACCGAGCCGTGCACCGCCACAGCCAGCACAGCCAGCACACTGATGGCACTGTGCAGCAACTGAGAGAAGGCTTAACTGCAACAATCAAAAAAAAACAAATCGAGATTCCTCTACAGAAATGAAAGGAACTTTCAACTGGTTCTGAGAAAAGAAAGGAAAAAGGCACAGACTACATACTACTCACATAACACAGCTACCAACAGGGCAACAAGTCTACAAACAACTATCGACTCTCTTCATCACACTCAAAACAACAACATCTCCCTCTTCACAGCTCTCTGCCGTTTTTTGTTCTCAAGTTCAAGCCAAGTTCAACACGTTACACCACGTTATTAGAGTGCTGTAATCTGTCCCCTTTCTCTCCATTGCTGTTGATTTCCCACTTACAAACAACGCATACACATTCGTTTTCCCCTTTCAACACAACACTTACACAGTTACAAATCCACATCATATCACATCATATCAGTTAGACCATGGCCACAAGCAGAAATCTAACTTCCAGATCGCCTCATCTGGAATCAAACTCGAATTCCAGTGATGGAAGTGGTGATCCTTTCAACCAAGAGCAAGACTACGAGATGGAATCCTATGATGGCTCCTCTTCGAACTCAAATGGTTCTAAACCTATGGAACATAAGAAACTCTTAGGAGCTACATATGACAAYCMAAGCTATCAAAACTCATCATCTTCTGTTTTGAACCCATTTGGCTCTTCTACAAACTTGATGTCTGGTTCTGGAGCTGCCTCTAGCGCGCCAACTTTCGATAGATACCCTCAAGGTTTGACTGGATCTAGAGTCATGTCCATGCAATCAGTTAACTCAAAGTCAAGTTTCGTCAACAAACATGGAGGAGGTTACTCTGATTCCCTGTCCTCTGGAAGTGAGAAGTCAAACCATGCTTTCTTGGTTGATACTGATTTCTCTCCTTTTGGTGGTTATCCTGCTTCCTCTTTCCCTCTTCACATCGATGAAAAAGAAGACGACGATTATCTACACAACCCTGATCCAATAGCAGATGCCGAATACGATAAACATAGATTCAAGTATGATATGAAAAATATGGACAAAAAAGCTGTTTTTGGTTTAATTGGTTTCCTATTTTTGGGTTTGGGTGCTTTGGCTATTTTTGTGGTTTTGCCTGCTCTTACATATTCTGGTGTTACGGAACATACCAGTACTCCATGGCACGAAACCTATGTCGAATTAACAGATTACGTTTATCCAACCTTAAGTGCCATTAGAACTTCTTTGATTGATCCAGATACTCCTGAGGAWGCCAAGACTAGAAAAGCCAGAGATGGTTCTGATTGGGTCTTGGTATTCAGTGATGAATTTAATGCTGAAGGTAGAACTTTCTACGATGGTGATGATCAATTCTTTTACGCTCCTGATATCCATTATGATGCTACTAAGGATTTGGAATGGTATGATCCAGATGCTGTTACCACTGCTAATGGTACCCTTAAAATGCGTATGGATGCTTACAAGAATCACGATCTGTTCTATAGATCCGGTATGGTCCATTCATGGAACAGAATGTGTTTCACTCAAGGTATTATGGAAGTCAGTGCCAATCTTCCTAACTATGGTAACACTTCCGGTCTATGGCCAGGTATGTGGTCTATGGGTAACCTTGGTAGACCAGGTTATCTTGCCAGTACYGAAGGTGTCTGGCCATACTCTTATGAAGAATGTGATGTTGGTATTACTCCAAATCAATCTTCCCCAGATGGTATCTCTTATCTTCCAGGCCAAAAATTGAATGCGTGTACATGTGAGGGTGAAGATCATCCAAATAGAGGTACTGGTAGAGGTGCCACTGAAATCGATATTGTGGAAGGTGCCATGGATACTACCCTTCTGTGTGGTACTGCTTCTCAGTCCCTTCAAATTGCTCCTTACGATATTTGGTATATGCCAGATTATGAGTTTATCGAAGTTCATAACAGTAGTGTTACTTCAATGAACACTTATGCAGGTGGTCCTTTCCAACAAGCTATTTCAGCTGTGAGTACGTTGAACCCAGAATGGTATGAATTCAATAATGAGGAGCCAATCTTCCAAAGTTATTCTTATGAATATTTGAACGATGATACTGATGGATATCTGAGATGGTTCGTTGGCGATCAACCAACATTCACCCTGCATGCTACTGCTTTACATCCTAACGGTAACATTGGTTGGAGAAAACTTTCCAAGGAGCCAATGTCCATGATTTTGAACTTGGGTATCTCTAACAATTGGGCTTATATCGATTGGCCATCCATTAAATTCCCAGTGACTTTATCCTTCGACTATGTGAGAATTTATCAACCTGCAGATGCTATCAGTGTTACATGTGATCCAGCGGACCATCCAACCTATGATTACATCAATGCTCATCCTAATGCTTATCAAAATGCCAACAATACTTCATGGGAAATGGCCGGTTACACATACCCTAAGAATAGGTTGACCGGCGGATGTAGTTAGACTAGCATAGGTTGTTGTTGCCATAATGTACTCATTTGGGAGGGCTTAATGGTTTGTAATTTTTTGCTAAGCTGATTGCGTCTTGTTTACTTTACTTTTTTTTTCTCTTTTCTTAAACTTTTTTTCTTATGTTTTGGTTGTTGGTTCATGTCTCCTTTTGTGTGTCACTGGATACCAACTCACATTCTTCATCATCTCATTTCCATCTTTTATATCACAAACACAACTCTACCATAAGGAAAGCTTGCATTTATGATTCATATTCCAACATATGGACATTTCCTCCCGATTATGCCTCCATCGATATCATCATCAATCACAGCCACCACAGATTTTGTTCATTTTCATCTCTCTTTTTTTCTTCCCTGTTTTATTTTGTTTTGCTTGCGTTTCATGTTCCACTTCATATCACTTGAATTGTTTGTCATATATCATATTTGTGTTTCTTCCTTTGTTTTATCTCTACCAGAAAAGAAAAAAAATTAGTAAGTCCACAAACGGTTTTTGTTTTGTTGTTCATATTGCCTTTGTATATTAGAGGATGCTTATACTGCCTGGTTTGKTTGGTTGGTTTTTTTTTTCAACCATTGTGTTTTTCTTGTCAAAACTGGCAGTTATATAACTCTCATCATCACTTTGGATTCCCATTAATTTTGTTCCATCACCTACTTGTCTTTTGTCCTCTTTACTCTTTTTTTCTTTTCTCCTTTTTCTTTGTTAATTTGTGTTTTTCACTTGAGTATCTCCTTTCTAACTCTTTCTCATCTTCTCCTACTTTCTAGTCTTTTGTCCAATGATGATAAAACAGAAGAATGTGGGTTTTTGCTGCTTTAAATAAGTTTCCTTTTCTTCATACATATATACATTCGTTATTTTATTCTTCATAAAGTTTCTCTTTCAGTTACTTTATCTTAATTGATTAGCAATTATAACTTTTTACATTGTGGCTGTTATATTTACTTTTAGCTGTTATAATTCACTTTAAAATATGAAAGCAAATTGAAACTAATTTTTATATAAATTGTGTAAGCTAATCTATATTCAACTTTCTGGAACGTTATATATATGTAACACATGTATCAATGCACAAATTAACCTAAGCTATATATAAGTATGCTCTAGATATCTATATATAGTTTCCGGTGTATAGCTTCAAATGATTCAAATATCATTCATGTGATGGCGAACCTGTATAAAATKACTATATCTTGACCAACAATTTCATACCCACCTGTGTGTATCTACTAGCACCAAAGCATGCCACAGCTAATAAGGAAGATAACCCACAGAACAGACTGAAAATTCTGAATTTTTGCAATGATTCATGTCCAATAATGGCACCACCACCTAAAACCCCACCCACAATGATTATACCTGAAATGAAAGACAATGTTCCATATCGTTTTCCGAAATCACGAGTAGGGGAAATTGAACCCACACAAGAAGGAGTCAAACTCAAAACACAAGTGTTGAAAAAGCCATAAAATACAGCAAACACATAGACTGAAGCAGTATCTTTGGATATGGTTGACCATGCACACCAAAGGAAAAAGTTGCAAGCTGCCATACAACTGAGCATTATCATATTGATATTAAAACAACCAAATTTGTCAGCAAGTGCACCTCCAGTATAACGACCAGCTATCCCCATTGCGTTCAAAACAGTTAGTGTCGTACTTGCAGTCTTTTCACTGAATCCTATAACTGTAACATAGGTTGCAAAATAAGTCAAGGTGCATGTCAAGGAAAGTTCACCAAATGAAGCTCCAACGGTACACCAGAAGAATCTCGGTTCTTTCAAAGCAGTGAAATCAATTGATTTTTTACTTAAGTACGCCAACTCTTTACCTCTCTGTTTGATTTTCTGTTTTCTGTTTAAATTGTCATCATGCAATCTTTCTGGTTTCACTCTTTCTCTAACCAACAGGCAAGATAGSACCAATAGTGCAGTGCAAATAAATGCCATGATCCTCATAGCCCATGTATAACCAACAGTTCTATATAACTTCTCAAGGATCACAGGAAAAACCATTCCTCCAACGGATCCTCCAAGTGTGGACAAACCAAAAGCCTTTGATCTATTTTTCAAAAACCAATGACTGATAACACCAGTCAAAGGACTGGCCAGGATACCGACACCGCCGCCTCCAAAAAGTCCAAACACAAAAGTCAATTGAACAACATTCTTACAGTTTCCAGCACCAAAGATTCCAGCAAATAAGAAAATAGATCCAATTATGACAGGTGTTTTTGATCCATACTCATCAAACAAAACACCAGATAGAATAACAACAAAGTATGCGCATCCAGTAAACACTGAAAATATAATTGAACTCACTGAATTTGACACACCTTTCAATTGATGAAGGTTGAGATATGCTTGAACTGCACCCATGGAATTGAAAAGCCCAAAACCTGCAGCTAGCCCAAGAAACGACCCCAGCACAACGGTGTATGCTCTGAATCCTCCATCTGGGTATTCTATGGCTTCATCGTCGGGGTTGGATTCATTCACTTCGTTGCTTATTGAATTTGCACTTTGTCCTTTATGTTCTAGCTTAAATCCATTTTCTGTGTCTGTTGCATTGAAACCATTTGCCTTGATGATTTGATTGGAATTTGCTTGCACTGAGTCAGGAGGATCACTTAGATCAATTGGTGTTTGTGGGACTCTATCTGATTCAGTTTTGCTTCTGAATGAGCTCATTGCTTGTGATAATTTGACTAAAATTGATTTCTAATCAATTTTTTTTCTTATATAAACAAGGCAATAATTGCAATTTAATGTTGAAGGATAACCGATAGGCATTTGCATGCTTTTAGTACTATGATTGAGAGAATGATGAAGAAAAAATGTACCGTTATCATTTCAAGGGGGAATTTCCGCGAATATGGTATTAAGGAGGAGTTATCTTTTATTGATCAGATCAAATCAAGCAATATGATCCAGATTAGCATGAAAGCCGACATTGACCGAATTATAACAGTTGAACACCACATCTGGTTCTAGTGAAATTGGTAGAATATGAAACTTTGAATCATATAACGTTTATAAGTTGTTATGGGTACAAACATGCATGAACTTGAGTGTTAAGGAAATCATCCACTTTCTGCTAACTAACTTGGGTGCAATCAGATGTCGGTGAAAGTAGTTAGCTTGAAATGTGTACTTAACGCATGCTGTGCAGTAAATTCATCTGCGGAGTCGGACCTTCAACAATAAACTCTTTTGATCAGCATTGGAATCATACAACTTCTAGCTTGCAACTACTAACTTATTGACCGATCTGATCAATAACCCAAATGAGAATATGCCTAAAGATATCCTCGTGAACTTGTACTCCAGTTCCCTGTTCTTTTTCATGTTCTTGACGTATGTTTTCATATACCTGCAAGAAGTAAACTTCGAAAAAATCATCTGCAAGATCCACTCCTAATTTRAGCAACTGCAGAAGCACCGACTTGGCCATGCTAACGCTGTCATTGTTGTTGTTTTGACTAATGTTTCCATATGTATTTCCAACTGATATCAAACGTTGCTTGAGTTCAGTTAATGTTTCTTTGTCCAATTTCAAATTTCTGTAAAATTTAAGTTTTGTGCTGATTAATTTTTGATACTTTGAAATCAACAAATTTCCAACTTCATCCTTTGGTGACTTGCTATGTTTTTGGTCAGATTGAATCAGTTTAATGAACTTCAAGTATCGTCTGTAAATGTACTCCAATGTTCTATCTTGTTCTTTGTCTTGGAAAATTGTTAGTTGTTCTAACTCATCTTGATGCTTCCGTTTCATTTCAAACCAATATTTGGGTAATTTTCCTTCCTTTATTTGCTTTCTRTGTAGATGACTGATAAATTCAAGCACTTCATCTGCACCTTCATCTCCATCCTCGTCTTCCATCTCAAGTCCAAACATATCTTCATCTTCATCGACACCAGCTTGTCCCTCCGAAACAGCACTCTCTACTCTCTCATCCTCTCCATATCTCTCACCACTACCACCACCATTAACAAAACACCAATAATCAAACAGCTCTTTTTTCAACTCTTCTGAACCAATCTCATAAAACTCCGGCTTTTCGAAAAATCTCTCTAGTTCCAACTCAAATGTAGAAAAAGGTGATATTGGACTAGGTTCTTGAATTGAATCCAACATCTTCAAAAATTGTATTGCATTATCATCAGCCTTATACTTTGGATATTTTGATATTGTTGCTGTCTGTTTGGATGTAGAAGACGATGATGGAGATTCAGGTTGTTGGTGTGATGGAGATGTTTTGCGGGATCCTGAGTCTGAGCCGGTGTCTGACCCTGGTTCTAACTCTGATTCTGATTCTAATTCTGATTCAAAGTCTGATAGATTCAATCCATTGTCTTCTTCTTTGTATTCATCACTTTCTGTGTTCTCTTCACTGTCGGTATGCTTGTCTGCATCATTTGTTGTCTCTTTTTGTACACCATTTGAAATATCCGATTCTGGCTCATGTTGTTCAACGTTTCCACCAGGTTCAGTAATTTGTGTTTCATCTTCCGGTGTTATCTGATCTTGAACTGTTGTTTTTGGTTGAGCCAAGGATGACTTTTTGTCTTCTTCATGTTGATTTTCAGTTGGTTTTGGTGTCTCATCTTCGGATTCTTCTGAAGAGGATGATGAGGATGAATACCCTATGTCAAGACCTGTTAGGTCAACTTTTTGTCTCTTTCTTCTAGCTTTATTATCATCTGATCTCATTGAGTAAACTTTTGTTAATTGATGTTGATGATTGGTATTGGGTGTACTTGTACAGAGGGCAAAGGCAGAAGGATCTTTACCTTTACATGCAAACTGTATGAATTCGGAGGGAAAAAATATTTTGGCGTAAACAAAAAAATTAAAACTGTTCTTCATGGCTTATAAGAAATTTTAATATTTGCACACGATATAAGGAGTCAATCTATTTCCTTCTATTTTTACATACAGGAAAGGAATTTACAATCATGAAATTATAACTTAAAGTATAAGAAAGGGAAACAAGAAGGAAAAAAATGAGCAACGATGTGGAAGCGTCTCTATATACAAAACAAAACTCATGCAAAAAGAAGTAAAAACAAGGAAGGACAAAAATACCAAATGATCAGAAAAAAATCAATCAGAATCATTCAACCCAATCTAGGTATTCTTGACCGTATTCACTAGGCTTACTCTTTCTCAACAACACTTGCTTAACCTTATAAGCAACACCGTTCTTGTGCTTGTACTTCATCTGGAAGTACTTCAACGCCTCTTGAGCAGTCACGGAATACTTTCTATTACTATCATCTTCACCCTTAATGTAACGGCCAATTTCTTCTTGAGTTGGCAAACCCATGTGGTATGGGTAGCTGTCATAGTCTGGGATCAAGTTCTTGCAGTCTTCAAACTTATCAATCTTAGCTTGTTCCAATTTAGAGATCAAGTCTTCGGTCTTCGCACCGTTAGTGACAGCCTTGGTGGCTTCTGCGTCAGGTGGGTTGTAAACATCCAATGAAATCAATTCGTCAATGGTGGATGATGGAACAGAACTCAAGTCTGGGTAAGTTGGTTGTAATTCCTTGYCCTTTGGATTGGCTGATTTTCTGTTGATTAAATTCTTGGAGATGTACTCGTTGAAATCATTTGGTCTGTAGTTTGTCATCATCTTAGAAGCCAACTTCAAGTCAGTAGATAATGTGTCGTAGATGGTGGATATGGAACCTTTCTTCAATAATTCCCAGTTCAAGTTAAGAGAGATTGGAGACTTGGATTGTAAGTTTTTCACGGTGGCAACGGCGAATTCAGAGCCATCTTTCAATAAGGCATCAATGACTTGTTCGACGGACTTGTGTTTCGCTGGGTCGAATGCCTTTTCAATAAGGTCTAATTGTTCAACGGTGAATTTGAACTTATGGTTCTGTGGAATATCCTCGGTGAATTCTTCAATAGCTTCATTGACCAAAGCATAGAATTCATCAGCACTACCAAACAGTTCTCTTTCCTTGTTAACGGACAAAGTTTGTAATTCCAAAGTAGACAATCTTTCAATCAACTCATCGTATTTACTTGTAGGAATGTAATGGGTACCGAAACCGGCAACTAATGTATCATATCCGGTCAATTCATCACCTGTCAAAGACAAGTAGTAACCCAAATTACCATCCAATTTAGGCAACCAGAAAGCGGTACCAACATCAGAGAAGAATCCGATATTTGATTCAGGCATGGCGAATCTTGTAGTTTCAGAAACGATTCTGAAAGGAGCATGGACGGATAAACCAACACCTCCACCCATGGTGATACCGTTGGCCAAAGCAACAACAGGTTTACCATAAACAGATAATAAATAATCCAAACTGTATTCTTTTTGGAAGAAGTCAACGGATTCAAAGGAAGAACCAGATAAGTTGTTCTTAGCACATTGGATAACATCACCACCGGAACAGAATGCCTTTTCAGTGTTGGATTTGATGATGATTAAGTTGTTTGCATCTGATTTTGAGAATTCAACCAATCTTGGTGTGATCTCAGCACACATGTTTGTGTTTAAGGCATTTAACTTGGATGTTCTGTTCAAAGAGATGATTCTAGCTGTGTTCTTGATAGAAAATTCAACTTCGGTGGACATTGTTCTGAGATGGTTGTTGAGTAATGAGAGTCTTTTCATTGATGACCCCGTTATAGCTCTTTTGCAAAAGAGTCTTGAGTGGCAAGAAAGCATTCTAATTTATTGTTTCAAAGGGGTAATTTGAGGAGAGGAAAGTGGGGTTGCCAAATTTGATGCTGTAAATGTACGTTCAATTGGAAAAATCAACGTTTGATAGACAATTGTGTGGAGAGAGTTGTTCAATTGTCTGTTTTGTGTGTACTTGATAATGATGATGCTGTTCGATCAAAAATCAAAGTCCTATTTCTGTTGTTTTATCTTGAAACCACTGAATATGCTGTTGAAACGTACTAGATTTCACTGCAAGGTGGACATTTTGGTCTCCATCTTGGCCTTTCACCTGTTCACGACTGGCAGACTGTTGATTTCACCCTTGCAAAAAATTTGGAAGCATTCGGGTGCACGGGTGCTCGGCTGGCATTTAACAGTTAGTTTTGCACAAATGTCCCGAGTATCGGATCTTTCTATTTTTTAGGAAGCAAGTTCCGGGAATAATTTTGCGGAACGAGCTGAACGAAGAAAACGAAAAAAAAAACGAGCGTTTTAACGAGAGATCAAATAAAAATCGAATAAAAATGAAATAAAAATCAGATAAACGTTGCTGAAATGGACGAATCAATTCCAAGTGCCAGCACATATATCCCTGTCTTTTGCAAATTCTATGRATACGAGGAGGAGGTCGAAACGATATATTTATGAAAAATCGGGTGATTTTGCTGTTTTTTCTGTCGGCGAATTTAAAAGCCGGCACGTTACACGTACTTTCTGATTTCCATCCGGTGCAATGGTGTTCACTGTTGAGCATGTGGGCTTAAAAAAGATAGCAGCTGTGGACAGTGGAGTATATATTTTCAGCATCAAAGACACGTTTTTTGTCTTTTATCGTAAACTCCTTTCTCTTGAATTGGTCAGTGTATCTTCTTCCAACACAGGTCCTTGTTTCAGAAAAGCTCATTTTGAAAAATTATTCCAACGAAGTTGCTGTTTTCTTGATTTTTCAGTACTAGATCTCAGATACGATTCACGTTTCATTCGTTTGAAATAGATACATTCACCAACTTTATTCCCACTTTACTACCTTTCATATAACCAAAGAAACGACCTCACAAAATGGAAGAAACTGTTGTCACACAAAGACCAAATGGAACTTCTTCCACTCCATCAAAGACCACCACTCCAATACCACATGATCCACACGCTGCTCCACCTTTTGAAGCTCATGATGTTCAAAGAATCCTAGATTTCTACTGGACCAACGCCAAAGACCCACATACCATAAGAAGAAAAGAGATTTTGAAGAAATACCCAAAGGTGACAAAATTATGTGGTCATGAACCATTAACCAAGTACATAAGTTTTTGTGTCGTCATGTTGCAACTTTCGTTGGCTTATTATTTAAGAAACACAAGTCCATTAAGTTTCAAGTTCTTGGCTTTAGCATATGGTATCGGTGGTTTCTGTAACCAAAACTGTTTCCTTTGCATTCATGAACTTTCTCACAATTTGGGTTTCAAGAAACCTCTCCACAACAAACTATTCTCCATCTTTGTCAACATCCCAATCGGTATTCCATACAGTGCCTCTTTCCTACCTTACCATCAACTTCATCATAAGTTTTTAGGTGATGAAACATACGACACGGATTTGCCAACCAAATTCGAAGCTATGTTCTTGTCCAGTGTCTTGGGTAAAGCATTCTTTGCAACTTTCCAAATTTTCTTCTATGCTTTAAGACCAATGTTTATCACCCAAATCAAATTCACCTACATCCACTTATTGAATGTTATTGCTCAATTTTTCGTTGATTACTTGATGATCAAATTCTGGGGTCCTAAGTCYGTGCTATACTTTGTCTTATCATCATTCTTTGCTGGTTCATTGCATCCAACAGCAGGTCACTTTGTCTCTGAACATTACATCTTCAAACCACCAAAGAACTACCATGCTTTCGTTGATACCCCACCTATTGAAACTTACTCATACTATGGTTTGTTGAACTTGGTTACTTGGAATGTTGGTTATCACAATGAGCACCATGATTTCCCATTCATTGCTTGGACCAAACTTCCTGTCTTAAAGGAAATGGCACCTGAGTTTTATGAAGGTTTGCCATGCCATAAGAGTTGGACTTGGACTGTTGTTGATTTCATTTTCAACTATGATGTTACCATGTATAACAGAGTCAAGAGAATCACTGCTGGTAAAGCTGCTAGATCAACTGTTGACTTCAACGATAACTCCAAATAAGTGAGTTGTTTCATCCCCGTGTTTTGGTAGGTCATGTGATTTTTTCAATAAATTTATGGCTATAAACTATATTATCCTCATCTACATCTATATTATTTGTCTGCGTYAGGGACTTTTATATCTGTCCTTAAAATTATGTATGGCTTCTTTTCTTATGTTTTTAGAACTGGTTTTCACTCTTCTACTTCTATAACATTCATCATTCCTTTTTTTGTGTATATTTTTTGTTTTGCATTTTATGTTCAAGTTGTGTTAGAGAACACTTTGAATAAAAACAGTACTCTTCTTTCAAAATGAATTATGTGTATACAGTTGCAGTTTATTGCCCTAAAAGCTGTTTGTTGACGTAGCTTGTTTGAAGAGCGATGAAATGTGGTCTGTCGCTATCATTCAAGGTATAATTTGGATCCAAGGAGAAGAAGTAAACAAATGAAATTCCATCTCTATCCAGCTTTCTACACCAATAAATACCAACAAAACAACTATATTTTCAAAAATGGCAGGAACAGGAATATGGAATGAYTTGTTAAAATCAGTGTCACAGACACAATCTCAACAGACAGCAGAATCAACAAACACAACAACGACTGAGGCGACTATTCTTCTACTTGGAGGTTCAGCTCAAACACACCAATCAATAATCCAAAACTTCAAATTGAAAAGTCAAACATCCGAATCTACAAAAAATGAYAAACGAAAAAGTCTGAATCTTACAAACTCCACATCAACTCAACGTGTTGGAGGGAAACAGCATCTGACTACGTTTGGGTATGCCTATGTGCCCATCCTTTCATCGTCATCGGCAAAGAACAACGTTAACAAAACAAGTCTTGACTTGGAAATATATTCATTGGTTAAACCAAGTCAGTCATATAGTCCCTTGTTACGGAAAGAATTTCAGCATAAGTCAAAAATTCATGTGGTCTACTTAGTCGAACAAACAGACTTAGACATCTTGGAAAATGGTGCTGTGAACAACAACGATTACGAAACAAAAGTGTTTGAAAAAGTTTTAAAGTCGATGGGATCATCATATAAATTTATTGATGCTTTAAAACAGCTTCCAAATCAGGTCTCTATACCGTTACCATTCGGTAATTTCATGATTGCACTAAATGGAATCTCAGGTCTGAGTTACAACGTTAACAGCATGAAATCCCTAGATTACTTACAGCAGCTGCTTAGAATAATTGCACTTTCTAATACATCTGGTATTGAAGCTGTGAATCACGATGCTGATGCTGGGTCATTGGTTTACTTCGATGATGAAACAATCGATGGATTGACTGACTGTATCGTAGAACTTGTGAAGAATACATTTGAGGACTCTGTCTTGGACGATTTCAATGGGATAAAAGTTCCTCCTGGATTTGACAGCTATGGGAAGATCAGTGTGTTGAACGAAGGTTTCGATTGTGTTGGCTGGTCATCGAAATGGAAAGAAAGCTGTCAGGCATTGTCTTTGAAGAGTAATTATGAAGCTGAAGATGATGATACTGATGAAAATGGTATCAAGAGTAAAGCTGCTGTCTGTGAGTCAGCTAAAGAGAAATACCAAGATCTTCTTAAAACTCTTCAGTAGTCTTGATGTTTATACATAAGTACTTTTTGATGAACAAACAACTCCAAGGTAAACACGTATTATCTGCTAGACGAAAATCGGCCGTATGCCGTAGATTTAGTGACCCGCATGTGTAGATTGGCAGCATTGTTCGATGAGTTCGACATGCTTTTTGATTTTTGGATGCTGTGACGATTCACGATTCAAATCCAAACCTCCGTCAGGGCATAAGGAATCATTCCTTCCACGAGTTACAACCCAAATTCATCACAAACAGTTCATATTTCCTTCAATCAACTCCAAAAGATGGCATCATCCACAGTTCAAGATGATGCCGATGTTCATAGAAGTGTGGCAAGACTGAGTATCACTGAGGAGTCAAACGACGAAAGAGCCAAGTTCTTGCAAAGTATCAAGAGGAAACCATCTTTCTCCGTTCCTGAATCAGAATCTGTGTTTGAATCACCAACTAATTCTCCAACGAAAGAACAATCATCATTGGCTGTCACGGAAGAATCACCTACATCTGGATCATCAAAGTCTGCAGAGTGTCCATTTAATTTTGCGACTCTGGTTAATGGTAACGAAAATGGTGCTTCTCGTCGCAAGAAAAACAAGAAGAAGAAAAAAGGTGAAAAAGTTGATTTGGAATTACTCACTGAGAATGCTGAAATTGTTCCAATCAAGAAACAAAAGAGGAGAAGATCATCGGTGTTACAAAGCTCCCAAGTTAGAAGAAAGAAGTTCTTGTCGGAGAATCCAACTTTTGAACTCTATCTAACAAATGAAAAGAATAAAAAATGGTCATTCACTGATCTTAGGGTGTTCATCATGTCCATGTTGACTGATTTCCGTCTGTATCCTCATTTTTGCAGAGTTGAAAATCGTGTGTCTGTGGATCAAGTCATCTTTGTGTTTGTTCCTGGGTTAACGAGTAAAGATTTCGGTTTGACTAGTTTACAAGAACAGATGGTGCCCATCAAAATTGAAGATACCAGTTGTCCTGATGAATTGGATGTGTTGAAGAAACATTTTGATTACCTTGTCCCTTTGCAAGCTCCAGGTTCCAAGAAAAGTATCTTTTCTTGTTATCATGCTTTGGTTAATGTTCCATTGACAAAGAATGAGAAGAAAAAAATGATGGCTGAGAGCAAAAAACATAAGATAACCTTTGATGACTTGTTGTTGAATTCTGGTGAACTCATTTCCCATGGTTATCCTATCCACCCTGAAACGGCTGGTGATAAGACAGAACTTATTTCTGATCAATTTATACCCACAAAGAAGTTTGAACACGAAGGTTGTACAACATTTGCTTTGGATTGTGAAATGTGTCGTGCTAAATCAGGAAAAGTGCTAACCAGAGTCTCATTAACTGATGTTGATGGTAATGTGATTGTGGATGAGTTGGTCAAGCCAGACGAAGAGATTATTGACTATGTCACAAAGTACTCTGGTATCTCAGAAGAGATGTTAAAAGGTGTCAAGACCACATTTAAAGATGCTCAACAACTTATCATTAAGCATGTCTCATCCAAAGATATTTTGATTGGCCATTCTTTAGAATCTGATTTGAACACATTGAAAATAAGTCATCCTAGAATTATTGATACTGCATTATGCTTCGATCATCCAAGAGGGCCGCCATCTAAAGCCTCTTTGAAGTCATTGATGGAACTTCATCTGGATGAAAAGATTCAAGAAGGAACTGCTGGTCATGATTCCATTGAAGATGCTAAAAGTTGTATGGAGTTGGTCAAGCTCAAGATTGCAAACGGGTTATTGTTCGGAAAGGTTTTAAACGAAGCCTCTTTGTTTGACAAGATTGCACAAACCAACAAGATGAGATTTGTGAACGGTGTTAAAACTCCAAAGACATCACTAGTGATTGATTATACGCCAGCAATTAAATCAAGATCATGTGAACAAAGAATCCAATGTACCACAGACGATCAAGTTGTTGAAAATTTCAAACTACATAGAAAAGAGGACGATTTCGTGCTCTTGAAACTTAGGGAGTTGGAGTTTTTCAAAGGTTTCACCGAAAACTCAATGAACATGAAACTTCCAGAGACATTATCTGAAGCATATGCTAACTTGAACAGACGATTAGATGCCATCTATGATACTACATCTGAAAATTCATTTATTATTATCAGTTCTGGAAATGGTGACTTGAAAGAGATGTTTAAACTACAAGCTATGTATAGAGAGTATCAGCATGAATTTGAAAAGGACGGTAACCAAAAGGGTGTTGAGCCTTGGACAGATGAAAAAGTTGAAGAGTTGGCCAAAGCTGTTGAAAAAGCTAAGGATGCTCTGTTTTTCATTGCTTTGAAAAAACCTCTTGATAAGTCAGAAGAAGCTATTGAAGAATAGTTGGAAAAGGGGACATTTACGGTTATTCATGCTTTGAATTGAAAGCATTGTGTGTATATATGGAGTTTGAACATTGTATATGTATTAATAAGGTTCATACTTTTTTGAGAAATAGTAATAAGTACGGTAAACTGTTGAGATATTTCGACGGGAAGACATAGCACTAAATTCAGAGTACAATGATTCACAGTATTAAAAAATCCAAGTTAAAATGTTATATAACTTGGAGCGTTTCCCTTTCTCCGATTCGAACTCTTTTCTGGCTGCAAGACGTTCTTCATGTTCTTCAATTTCAGCTAAACCTGTAATAAAATCTGCCTCTTCGGGCTTAACAAACTTAGTTTTTTTAAGAAATTTCCAGAAAACAAACAAAAAGATATTCACAAACACCATCAAATAGTAATACAAAAATGAGTCTTTATCAAATGTTGGAATAAACGATTGAGCACCTAAAAACATAACGCACAGACTCAATGAAGCCAGACAAAATATGGCAGGATAGGGTTGAAGTTTTGTCAACCAATCTTGCAATGGCATTTCAAATCTATTGACACCTTGAACTTTACAAGCTCTRTAGAAGTGAAGATAGGTGACAATCATGTAGGTATAGTTCAACACTTGAGCACCAGTACAAATATTGACCATCCAATCCAAGGCAACTTTAGCTGTTGATCCTAATTGCATTAATGATAGCATTGAAAAGCACACAGATAAGGCTAAAGCAGCTAATGGAACACCATTTTTGGTTGTGTATGTGAAYCATTTTGGAGCAAATCCACGGTTGGCTAATTGGAACAATGATCTTGATGAGCAGTACATGTATGAGTTACCAGCTGAGAATGCGGCAGACACACAAATAGCATTGACTATATGAGGTAAAACTTTGATTTKAAGATTCTTCATAGCAATCACATAAGGAGACACATTTGCACCTGCTGCGCCATTTGCTATAGCTTCTGTTAAAGTTGGGTCGTCATGTTTTAAAATAATACTGACAGAAAGAGCACCCAAAATAAAGAAAACAGAAAGTCTGTATATGAATGTTTTGTAAGCTCTAGGCATGGTCTTTCTTGGATTCTCTGCTTCTCCTGCAGCCATACTTAAATATTCTACTCCACCTTCAGTAAAAATGGCTTTCATATAAGCTGCCCAAAAAGCAGATGCACCGCTGCCCAGATACTTTGGAAATGCATTATGAACACCTCCGAAGTTTCTAAATCCAAAARCATCATGTTGTGGATTTCCACCAACCATGGTAATGAAAGTGAAAACAATTAAACCAAAGGCTAAGATCAACTTGAAGATGGACAAATAAAATTCAGATTCTCCATAGTATCCAACAGCGAAGACATTCAATAACAAGTAAATGACAATCTGAGGAACRAATGCAGCTGCWGGTGAGTAATCATCTCTCCAAAAATGTATCATACTGTTGACAGATGTGATTTCAAAAGGAATGTAAARGGATGCCATGATGTAAAAATTGTAACCCGTTAGAAATTCAAAAGCAGGATCCACAAATCGACCAGCATGTGTGATAAATGGARAATCAACCGGTAAGTAACAAACTAGTTCACCAATTGATAATGTACAGATGTAAATTAAAAACCCATGGATGATGAACGCAACCAGCAAAYTACCACAACCGCCATAATGAAGTCCGGTACCAATGGTCACAAATAAACCTGTTCCAACACTTCCACCAATGGCAATCAAATCAACGTGACGTGGTTTCAGTTTTCTCTCTGTATGGCCTCTAAGACCACCAGCTGTATTTGTGTGGACGTCGATTGATTCATGTTCATTAAGGGATTTCACTTCTAGAATGACCTTCCCCTTTTTCTCGGGTGATAATGATGGTGAAATGTCACTTGATTGTTCCTTAGATTTCATCTCTGTCGAAAATATTGTTGAGCTATGAGTGAACTATYTAGATGTTGATCTCAGGAGTTCTGTCTGGCCAATATTGAAACATGTAGTTTCCGCTTATATATCAGCAAATCATGTACATTTTAAGTAGTGTTGATATGAGTTCATGATCTTTCCAAAGAGTTCAAAACAATCCATTTGAGGTCGTATTAATTCGCTTAATTGAAATGGGGGTATAAGCATCACAGATAAGAGGATTCTGTCSCATATATAWACATGTCATGAAGTTTTGCAAAAAGGAATTAATCGGTATAATTATTGCATGAGGGTACATGTGTTATAACAARATGGAAACACATGAAAGACGTAAAAATGGATCAAGCTTATCAGTACCATTTAAAAAACATCGGATTTCAATTATCAGATAAACAAACTTTTGGAGCCGCAGGCTGATATGACGTTATCAATTGGCGGATAATGCTAAAAAACATTTCAGGGTTTTTTCTCTTCATGGGAATATATACCTGATGTGAAATTTGTTTCAATTGTAGTTATACTAGATAGTAGAATCTGGTAAAACCAAAAAGACGTTAATGTGAGACAGAAGAAGAGTAGCTGAGGGTTCGGCCGAGTGGAGTTGTAGTAGTAGTCCAATGATCGATGCAAAACAATCTTGTAATCTTGCAACGTCGATTCAGAAGAAAAATGATTTTTATGTACCTAGCTATTTTATCATTCAGTTTTGCAAACAGTTAATTTCTTGTTGTAAAAAATAATGCACTAATCAGAAACCACCAACATGACATCTAACGTTTCAATTCAAATTTCAACTATATAACCAAATTCAAAAAATGGTCCATGATTTGATTCGATTTGGAACAAATAGAAATGAAATTTCATTAACATTAAGTACATTGCTAATTGTCTTATTTGGTAATCACTTCCATATCAAAACTGTACCACCTTGAATAATTCTAGAGTCGCCGTCAGGGCCGGTCACTTCATCATAAGTGATTATCATTGGCATCATAACAAACCACAACCGTAACACCGAACTTGATGAAATACCATCATCTAAAAGTTTAAGTATATGGGTATTCAAAAAAAAAGTCGTTGTAACTATTTCTGGCTTTAATTGTCATTTGTTTGAATTTGCTGGATTGAGTCTTGTCTTGAATAGACTTATGATTTTGGGTGTAACTGGTGTCTCTTGATGTGGTATGGTTTGGTAATTGTGAGTACCAATTGGAATTCAAAGTTTGTTGATGATTTGTTTGATTTGGTGATTCAGTGAATACATTGTTCTTGTTTGTTTAAAAGGGGTTTTGTAAATAGAGAAGTTGTTGGAAATTGGAATATCTAGCTATAAAAGTTTGAACTTCTGTAGACCGCTGCACGCGTATAAGAATTTTTTTATAGCGTTTTCAACTTCAAACTATACGAGCTTCAAGCTTGACACCTCCTGAAGTCCATAACACATTAATCATTATGACCAAGTGTCAATTAGTTTTACAAGTTGGATAATCCAAAGTTTCGCAGTGGTATTTCAAAGAGAATGGCTATAAATATTAAAACAAGATACAATCATTGAAAGCAAAAAGTGACATCAGAAAATCCAATTGAACATGTTAGAAATTTTGGAACCTTTTCCTTCATCTGATACAAGCTCTTTTTCTTTTCTGGCAGCAAGACGAGCTTCGTGTTCATCGACTTCAGCCAAACCGGAGATCAAATCAGCTTCTTCAGGTTTAACAAATTTGGTTCTTTTGACAAGTTTCCAAAGAATGAACAAAAACATATCGATAAAGACCATCAAATAATAGTACAAGAATGAGTTTTTATCAAACGTTGGAATGAAAGCTTGAGCACCTAAGAACATAACAATCAAACTCATACACACCAAACAGAAAATGGCAGGRTATGGTTGAAGTTTTGTCATCCAATCCTGCAAAGGCATTTCAAATCTATTGATACCTTGAACTTTACAAGCTCTGTAGAAATGCAAGTATGTGACCATCATGAAAACATAATTCAAAACTTGAGCACCAGTACACAAGTTAACCATCCAATCCAAGGCCACCTTAGCTGTTGAACCTAATTGCATCAATGACAGCATTGAAAAACACACAGACATAACCAAAGCACCTAATGGAACACCATTTTTAGTTGTGTATGTGAACCATTTTGGAGCAAATCCACGGTTGGCTAATTGGAACAATGATCTTGATGAACAGTACATGTATGAGTTACCAGCTGAGAAAGAAGATGAGACACAAACGGCATTCACAATATGAGGTAGAACTTTAATGTTTAGATTCTTCATAGCAATCACATATGGAGACACATTTGCACCTGCTGCACCATTTGCTATAGCTGTTGTTAAAGTTGGATCATCGTGCTTCAAAATAATACCAACAGAAAGAGCACCCAAGACGTAAAAAATGGAAAGTCTGTAAATAATTGTTTTGAATGCTCTAGGCATGGTTTTTCTTGGRTTCTCAGCTTCTCCGGCAACCATACTTAAGTATTCGGCACCGACTTCCGTGAAAATAGCCTTCATGTAAGCTGCCCAAAATGCAGAGGCACCACTACCTAGATAACTTGGGAATGCGTTATGAACACCTTCAAAGTTTCTAAATCCAAAAGCATCATGTTGTGGGTTTCCTCCAACCATGGTAATAAAAGTGAAAAGAATTAAACCAATAGCTAAGATCAACTTGAAGATAGACAAGAAGAATTCGGACTCACCATAATAACCAACTGCGAAAATGTTTAACAATAAGTAAACAACAATCTGAGGAACAAATGCAGCTGCAGGTGAGTAATCATCTCTCCAAAARTGTATCATACTGTTGACAGATGTGATTTCAAAAGGAATGTAAAGGGATGCCATGATGTAAAAGTTGTAACCGGCAATGAATTCAAAAGCAGGGTCCACGAATCTACCAGCATGTGTGATAAATGGAGAATCAACAGGCAAGTAACAAACCAATTCACCGATGGTCAAAGTACAAATGTAAACCATGAAAGCATGTATAGTGAAAGCAACCAACAAGTTACCACAACCACCATAATGAAGACCTGAACCAATGGTCACAAACAAGGCTGTTCCAATACTTCCACCAATAGAGATCAAATCAATGTGACGTGGCTTCAATTTTCTCTCTGTATGTCCTCTAAGACCACCACCATTTGTGTGAACTTCAACTAGCTCATTCTCTTCGATACATTTCACTTCTGAAATGACCTTATTATCTTTGTTATTTGATGATGTTGATGAAATGTCACTTGAACGTTCTTGTAATGGCATAATTATCAAAGATTTATTGTTGAATAATAATTGAAGAATATAGATGGTTGTATGGTAGCTTTTGTTTGAGAAACATGTTCTGTTGAAACATTTAAGGGATCTTTTCACTGATTTATAAACAAACTGCAAGCATATTTTTTTTCAATGAGTTGGGAATGGTTCTTTTGAAGAGGTATTTTCGTCAGTGGTAACCGTATTCTTAGAAAGTAGGCATGACTGATAAGAAGATTCTGTCTCATATGCCATGAAGCTTGCCTTGTATTGGTCGATTACACAATATTCTCAACGTTATCCAAACCTACAGCTGCAGGCAGAGCTTATCATCTTYCATATCGTATTCATAACTTTGATAACCAGTTTCGCCGCAGACCATGTGCTGTCAGCTGATCGATCGCGATCAGACAGGCATATATATATAAGTTAGTTTGATTTGATCTAGCAGGAGCGGAGACTCTGTTCCCACCTACCATTTAATTCAGGGTCTTATATAATGTGAATCTTTTTTCCAAATGGGGTTCGAATATGCGGACCCCCCTGGATGTATATTAATGTGGGATGGGGAAGCCACGCGGGATGTTATGACATGGTCTTCCCAATGGTATTGACCGGATCGATCTCGGATTCCACTCGTTTTGTAAAATCAATGAAATTTTGCCAAATGGTTAGTTATATACTATCTTGGAATTTTCATAAATTAAGATTCAATTAAATAATTGGGTCAGTTATATACAATAAAGAAGTCATGAAATTATTTTTTCGAATGTAATATTTATTATTGATGATGAAAAAAAACCATAACTGATAAAATATTAAAAGAACAAGTTTCTTACGGCCTTCCCAATTGAACAATTATTCAGAGTTGGCACTAGGTAGAGTATGAGGATGGAAATTTGAAATATATATATATATATATATATATAACTGGAGACTACTGGATTACATTTATAGGCGGGTAATCTCTATAGCTAAAGAGATTGAAAATTTCAATGAAGATCTTGAATTTGACTAATTATAATATGGTTTTTTTTCGTTTTGTTTTCTTTTTTCAAAAAAAAAAAAAAAATTTAAAAGAAAGCGAGATCGATGTTATATATTAATTTGAATAAACTAAAAATAAGTTGAATAAAAAATAATAAAAGGAAAAGTAATTAAAATATAATAAGGTGATGCAGATATTAGAACAAAAAATAAAATATTATCTGTGTTAAAATGAAAAAAAGGGTAAATGATATAATGATAAAAGGAAAATAGTAAAACGATAGAGGCAGTAAAATGATACCTTRATTCAGTCGTTGAACGGTTGGTTGAGTTGTTTTCGAACGGTTCAGTACATCACCCCAAAGTTAAGTCACACTCACACCAAGATGGAAATAATYAGATTAAATTAATCACGTATCATGTTTTCTTTTGAAAGTTTAATTGAATTTGACTGGAAGCTGGTGAAACACATCATGATTTTTTTTTCAACTGGCATTGTTCAAAAACAAAATTGAGGCCTTTCATCCTCCAACCATGATAGTARAAAACCTTTTACATTTTTTATCAATCAATCAATCAATAAATTCTTTTTTATTCAGCAGTTATACAATAAAATATAAAAACTAAACTAGTGGTTCAGACCATCAAAGATCAAGCACCRTTAGTTATTGAAGGGAGTTGTCTATCTCTCTTTTAAACTCAATCATCACTTGTAACAGATAAGCAACCGGCATTGTTAAAAAACAAAATCGAGGCCTTTCATCCTCCAAACATGATAGTGAAAAACCTTTCACCGTATTCAAAGTAAACTTYAATTAGTTAATCAGCAACAAAAATCCATCAGTACCAGTCTATTTCCCTTAATATGGGAATTCTTTTCTATAATGATTATGAGTTGGATTTGCAATCACTGTAGTTGTGAGATAGTAGAGTGTTGTTCAAGTGATGCAATAGTTGTAGCAATAGAAATTGGTATAATTAGTAGCAGCGTTTTTATCCGATTAGTGAGTCATTTGTATGGGAGAATATTTCTTATGTGAACTTGCCTTTGATATACGTTTAAAATCACCTAATGAAAACCGACCAAAGAGAAATGCCAACAGTGAGATAAGTGTAGTGTAATGATGTAAAAATGTAATGAGTTGAGTTAACCTATGAGAGTACTATAAATTGATGAGACCTCTTGACATATAATTCCTTCATCGAACCACCTCCAGAAATAAGCACCATAATAACATAACTGAAAATGGAATAATAACACAAATTCAAGCCAAATAAAAATAACATGAGCAACTAATGAATAATAAACTTCAACAAAAAGCAAAAGACAGAAAAAAAAGAGCAAAAGACAGAAAAAACAAAAAGTAAAAGACATAAGAACAAAAAGTAAAAGACAGAAGAAACAAAAAACAAAAAACAGAAATATAGAAAAACAAAGGCAAAAGCCATAAGAAACAAAAGACAAGAGACAGAAAAGCAAAAAAACAAACTATGGGCCTTTAAAATAGAACAAAAACTTAAATAAGAACGGGGCGAAAACCGGATAATAGATGGATAATAAAGAACCATACAAAACAAACGTGACTGCTTTAGTGGCCCAGCTGGTTAAGGCGTCAGTCTCATAATCTGAAGATCGCGAGTTCGAATCTCGCCTAGAGCACTTTTTTGAATTTTTTTTGACTCTGTTTACTAACGCGTCTGATCAAAATCCAGAACATCTGCCCTGTGATTAAGTCTATTCGAAATTTCAAAYTGTTTCCCTTTTTTTGAAATTGAAAGGGAAAACACGACTTAAAACATATCACCAAGATACCACTCACTATAAGACATCTAGTTATGACTGATGCAAAGAAAAGAAGATACGAAGATACTCTTTTGTCAGGAACCTCAACAACAACAACTCACAACACCAAAAGATTATCGGTGGGATCAGATTTGACAACAAACCAAGTCAAATCAACAGTTGTTTTAGACACGTCCAAAGTTCCTATCTTGAGCTCCGATGAAGTTGAAAAAGAACAAAGTCAAAGTCAGACAGCAGAACTGTCACAATCTACCCAGCATATCATCTTCTGTTCCACCGATTCTGATGAAGGTTTATCATTAGGCAAACGTATGAGGCTACGAAAACAGCTTCAGATGCAGAATCAAACACCCCTAAGTAAGGTTCTCACAACAACCAGTACAGGGGCATCCGAGTTATATGCTACTCCTGAACCAKATACCACTGCCACAAGCAAAACAAACAACCAAGAACAGCAAACTTCAGAATCCCACTAYACCGAGGAAGAGGAYGAAGAGGAGGCTGCCAAACCATCACACAAAGTTTTACTTGAGATCAAGAATTTGGAAGATGCATTTCCCACGATAGTTGGAAAGTATAGAATCAAAAATAAAATTGGTGAAGGTACATTTTCAACKGTTTATCTTGCTGAAGACTTGAAGGGATTATCAAATATCAATTCTGGAGCCACWAATTTTTCATCCCCTGCTATAAAAACCAAAGTGCACGGCAATGGCAAAGAGAATAACAAGGTTTCCCGTCCACTAGTTGCCTTAAAGAGAATCTATGTTACTTCTTCTCCACAAAGAATATACAACGAGTTACAACTACTTCATAGTTTAGTTGGTTGCCGAACCGTTGCCCCATTGATTGATGCCATCAGATATGAAGATCAAGTGATTGCTGTTTTGCCATTTTACAGACATTCCGACTTCCGTGATTTTTTCAGAGATTTACCTCTTTCYGGTATTAAAGAGTATATGAGACAATTGATGGAAGCTTTARTTTTTGTTCACCAAAAGAGAATCATTCACAGAGATATCAAGCCTACAAATTTTTTATATAATCCATTCACTAGAAGTGGAGTATTGGTTGACTTTGGTTTAGCTGAAAGAGAAACTGAGACTGATCCAAGTTTATGTCCTTGCTGTAATGGTGGCTTGTCTGCCGATGAGATCGCCCCAGCTAACGCTTTCCCAAACAGAGGTTATCTCAAAGATGACCATAGATCAGGAAGACGTGCAAACAGAGCAGGTACAAGAGGTTTCAGAGCTCCAGAAGTGTTATTCAAATGTGCAAATCAAACAACAAAAATTGATATTTGGTCAGTTGGTGTGATACTATTATGTTTGTTGTCTAGACGTTTCCCATTTTTCAACTCCACAGATGATATTGAAGCGTTATCAGAGATGGCTTTGATTTTCGGTACTCCTAGAATGAAGAAGTGTGCCAAGATTCATGGACTTGGCTTTGAATGTAACTTGCCTCATGCTGATAAGAGAGGTTCACTTGCTAATTTAGTTTATAACGCACTTTCTATTGATGCTAAAGAAGGTGACACATTTGGTGCTGATTCACCTGCTTATGAATTATTACTTGCTTTTGATCGAGATGGTAAATTTGCTAAAACAAAATTGGGATTGAAGTATTTTGAAGCTTTTGAATTTCTGGATAAGTGCTTGGCCCTGGATTACAGAAAGAGAATTTCTGCAGAAGAAGCACTGAAAATGAAGTTTTTACGCAAAAGGGATGACAAGAAGAAAATGACACACGGTGATGTCAACGATGATGATGAGGATGTTATCATTAATTAGGTTGTCTTTTATTTCTCGTACTTATTATAGGATTGCATATATTTTTTTCTAACATTGATTATCATTAGGGCTACATAAAAAATCGATATGAAAAACAGTAAACTAAATTGATTAAAAGAAAGCAAACAGAAAGAGCAAAATTAAAGTATCAAGTCCACGAGATATAATACAGTAGTAAAGTCAGATAAAAACAAACACGTTAAAAACGGAACGATAAAAAAAAGCCAATAAATTGGAAAATAGAAAAGGAAAGAAAAAAAGAGATGAAATTTGAAAAGATGAAAACAATGAGAAAAAATAACTTTTATAATTTGAATGTCCACTACCTATATGACAGTCATCATTTCTTTTCAGCAGTTTTATCTTCCTCCTTAACAGGAAGTTCTTGATCATCAGCAATAGTTCCATCACCAAATTCCATTCTATCGGCAATCAACTTCTTCAATTTCTCTGGAGCAACCATAGGACCATATCTTCTGTAATCCTTGTACTTTGYAGCAAACTCAGCATCACCCAAACTGGAGTTCAACTTGTGGAAGAAATCTTCTTGGTCAGCAATGTAAGCATAGTTCAACTTGAATTTCTTGGAGTTGGTATCATAAGTGGCAGTTCCCACAGGAGTTTGATAACCTTCGCCATCACCCAAGATGGTGACAGCATTTTTGAAATCATTGAAAAGACCCTTTTGGTAAGCCTTCATGGTACCACCAGCTTCTTGGATCTTGTATTTTCTGTAGTAATCTTGGAATTGAAGAGGAGTAGCCTTCTTGGCACCAGTCCAACCGATTCTCACCAAATCATCTCTTTGAAGATCTGCCTTTTGACCAGTGACTGAGTAAGGATTAGCCAAACCATAAGACATGACGAAATAGATAACCAAAACTTTAATAATGTGGAAGACAAAGAAGATACATTGACCAACAGGAGGAGCAGGAGTCATGATTTCAGAGTAGACTTTGTCAGCAACCTCAGGCATTCCAATGACATAAGTCAACAAGGCCCAAATACCCTTGACAATAAAGATGGTAGGTGAAAGACCAGGAGTTGGGGAAATGAACTCAGGTAAATCACAGTACAACCAGAGCACCAAACCAGTGTTGACAGTATATCTGAAAAATGTTCTTTCTGGGAAAACAGGAATCAATAATTGTCCATTCCAAGCTTTAGAGAAAATGAGGGCGTCATTTGGAACAGGTTTCAAGTATTTCTCTTCAGCAGCTTCATAACCAAACAACAATCCACCTTCTCTAGTCAAGTAACCAGGATAAGTGGAAATTTTGAAACCAACTGGAATTCTTTCGTAGTAGATAGATGGAGATAAGTTTAGTGGCAAAGTCTTGAAAATCTCTATTAAATCTCCGAAGGTCTTAGTGTTCTCAACGTGGAAACAGTAATCTTTTTCTTCGTCATCGTTCATTCTGATGAAGACGTCGCCTCTGACGACCTCCTCTTTGGCTGCTGTTGATGTTGGCTTCTCTTCGGACATGGTGATGGTGATGGTGATGGTGATGGTGATGGTGATTGTTTTCGTGTGAAACTCTGAAACGGAGAAAGAAAAGAGAGAGGAACAGAAAGAAGCTAATTACCTATATAAGTAGCTAGGGTCTACTCATCGAATTGTCATTTGTGCGGTGCGGTTGTTGTTCCGCTAAAATGGATTGTGGGAATTGTGATTGTATGGCAGAAGCGCCTTGCGTGTGGGGTGAGTTTGGAGGAATTGTCGTGACTATTGAATGAATTAATATGGCATTTTCATTTCTTTGCTTACAAATTTACGACGGACTAGATCCATCATTTTGGGCCAGGGCTGCCAATGCCGGCAATGGACGAAACACCGGATCACCCAATTCCGTGCCACCTCACACTTCACGCACGTCGGAACCCCTTCCGTTTTAGGCTTGGTTCTAGGTTTAGTAGAATACGGCTTCCTACAGACAACAAATTACTCGAAAATTTGAAGTATTCTGAATTCTAGTAAATTAATGCAAAAAAGCAGCTATAAATTACAAAAAACATCACACTTAAACAGATGACAAGATATCAGAGTCACCAGCATCCAAAATAGACAAAGTACCAACTCTGAACAACTTACCACAAGCAGTACCCAATTCGTTGTTACCACCTTGGAAGTAGTAGATTGGGGTCTTGGACAACATGGCGTAGTATTCCAATTCAGACTTTCTCAAGACTGGGGTGTTACCGGCCATGATGATCAACTTAGCCTTACCTTGTCTCAAAGACTTGACAACGGACTTGTAACCCAAGGTGTACTTACCAGACTTGATAGCCAAAGCCAACTTGGCGTTCATGTTATCTGAAGATTTCTTAACTTTTGGTGCCTGCACAAATTGATTCAGGGAATATTATTCATTCAAAAAAGATAGTTAGTATTTACAACTTCTAGACAAGTTGAAATATATTTCTATTAACCTGATCTAATCGAATCATAACACACCAATTTGCACTGCTTGCAAGCATTCAGTAAAGGTTTTCTTGTGGAACGATGAGGCATCCAATTCGATGTGACTTTATGGAAGATATCAGGTTAGTAAAAGGGATTGTTGAAAAAGGATACGGACCATCTCTGTGTATTTTTGATTATATTCACTCCGGTCTTGTGTTGATAGGTGTGTATGGGYTCTTCATGAAGATTAGAAAGGTTGAAAGATAGATTTGGACTTGAAAAATTGTCAGTTTTATTCAAAGAGCAAATGCCAGAGAGAACTGAAGGCGCGCCAGTCTACATGGAACTCTTAGCACGTGATCACGTTTTTCAATTTGTAGAGGTGCGAGGAGTGGCTTTGTGACTGTGAAACGGTTGAGAAATTTTCCAAACCAGAAGCCGCGAGTTGTCCTCCTGTCTGATTGTGTTCCTGGAAGGCCTGTGTGGACAGTGGTGGTCTCTCTGCTCAGTGCTGGGCCGGAATTACCAAAGATTGAAGAGCAAAAGTACATACAATTGTGGAGTATCATATCACCATCAAATAGAGGTTCAGCACAAATACCATCATCATCAAACAACAACAACAATGAAGGTTGAAGTCGACTCCTTTTCAGGTTCCAAGATTTACCCAGGTAGAGGTACCCTTTTCGTCAGAGGTGATTCCAAGATTTTCAGATTCCAAAACTCAAAGTCTGCCTCTTTATTCCACCAAAGAAAGAACCCAAGAAGAATCTCATGGACCGTTTTGTACAGAAGACACCACAAGAAGGGTATTACTGAAGAAGTTGCCAAGAAGAGAACCAGAAAGACCGTCAAGCACCAAAGAGCCATTGTCGGTGCTTCTTTGGATTTGATCAAGGAAAGAAGATCTTTGAAGCCAGAACAAAGAAAGGCTAAGAGAGCCGAAGCTGCTGCTGCTGACAAGGAAAAGAAGAAGGCCTTGAAGGAAAAGAGAAAGGCTGAAAAGGCTAAGAACGTTGCTGCTGGTTCCAAGATCTCCAAACAACAAGCCAAGGGTGCTTTCCAAAAGGTCCACGCTACTTCCCGTTAAGAAATTGTTTTGAATTTGTTGAATCCAATTAATTTAAAAAAAAGACAGACGAAAAAATGATTTCCCAATGGTATTTGCTTTCTGTATTTTTGTTTAATTTCCTATAATAAAAGAGAAATACAACCAACTTCAGTTATAATGATTATGAACAGGAACACGGATTTATTACATTTGGGATTACAGAATTTGATAATTGACTTGCTTCAATTTGTTTTTACTTAATGACAACAGAACATTCGGTCAAATTAATTCAATAACATTACACCATACCCAAATTTTACTCTCTCATTTCATTGCATCCAGGTTGATTACCATAGTGACAATCTAAATTTTGAAAGCCAATAAGTGAAACACCGTAATTTTTCATATTACATAAGGAGTGAGAAAAGAAAGTCAATATTACAAAGCAAAGTAGTCTATCATTAAATCTGTTAAATCCCACAACTGTTTGATATCCTGTTCCACCATATAACTAATTGTAACGTATCTTTTTTCTACTGTAGTKTTTAACCCTGTAAAGTTCATCTAACTCATCGACATGTAAGTTTTTGGTTTCAGGAACGAGAAAGTAAACGAATGCGATACTCAACAATRAGCTACCCATGAAAATGTAGCCCATGTATTTACCGAAAGTTGGGGTGATCACGGACGCGATAAAACCTGACACCCAACCAACACTTCCACTGATTGACATGGCCTTCACTTTGATCGTTGGTGGGAACAACTCAGAAACAAGAACACCTGCAGTTGGACCCCAAGACACAGCAAATACAGCAATAAACATACAAGATATGACAACCATGACCATGTTGCAAATTGGATCACCTGTCACCAACAACCTGATCGTGGTGAATGTACCCATGAGAATTGCAAGAGTCAGAGACCCAGCCAAAAGTAATGTTGTTCTTCTGAATTTATCGACAATGTTAGTGGCAAGGAAAGTGAACGTGAAATTGATAACAGCAAAGAAAATTGGAACCAGATATGAGTTATCAACGATTCCGGCGAATATTGATGTACCAAAGAAGAAGAAGTAGTTGACACCACTACATTGTTGGAAAACCAACAGACAAATACCAGTGAGTGTTCTAAGGAAGTATCTTGGCTGACCTCTAACCACTGAACAATTTTCCATTTCATTATCATCTTCTTCAACATCTATATCAACCTCACTGAGTTTTTTAGTCTCCTCTGTTTCAAGAGAATCAACAGGACCCATACTCAGAAAAATTGACTCCATAACCATCAACACAGATGGATCTCTATCATCAAGTGATCTGATTTGACCAATCAACTGTCTTGTCTCATCGATCAATAAATGTCTTCTGAAAAACCAACTAGGAGATTCAGGAACAAGCCAAATCAAACAGGCTAGAATGATACAATTTARAATATTGACCAACATTGGTCCTCTAAATTGGAAAATATTGTTTTGTGGAACCCACCTATCAACAGAAAACATGGTTACAGCACCTATTGTAATTCCCAAAGTGACCATCATTTGAAACAAAGAGACCAGTCTTCCTCTGATATTAATTGGAGCCAAATCACTGATCAGCATTGGACAAGAAACGCAAAAGATTCCAAAGGCACAACCATTGAAGATTCTTCCCACTACCACTTGTATCCAAACCTGGGCAAATAACACAACCAAGTCACCACAGATATACGAAATAGCACCTAAGAAAATGGTACTTCTTGGGCCCAACGGAGGGACGATATGCATTGTAATCAAACCACCAAGACAACCACCAATGGATGAAGTGCCAACCAAAATTCCCTTTGTTGTGCCTAAAAAACGAGGAGTTATTGAACTCAGGTCATCTCCATAGGCCATTTTGAAACTGGGCAAATCTAACATGCCTCCCAATGTACCAATATCAAAACCGAAGATTAAACCACCTAAGCCAACGATAAGGGAAAGCATAACTATATGGATTCGTGATCCAACTTTATTGATGTCTGGTAGATTCATGCCGGGTGTTGCTGTATCATCTGTATCGTATTGTCCTGTAATTTGTGAAGTTGAGGCTGATGTCGTTTGTGGTGATTCTCTATGGAGTCTCATTTCTTCTAGTCTCTTGGAATCTGGAACTAAAGTCTAGTTGTTGTAGGAACAGTTCAATGTATTATGTTTTACAGCTACTCACAAACAAACTGAGTACTTCCAGTTAAACAATACCGTGAATGGGTAGTTTCATGGTAACTTTTGGTCATAATAGCACACGGCTTCCACGCGGGCTCTCTTTCCACCGGTAGTAGAAGCTAGAACTACGCTTTTGTCTTTTGAAATGATCCATATTTGTCATTTGCGCAAGACTCTCGCTAAACACTCAGATTTATGTCCACATCATGAAACCGAAACCACAGCAGACCTTACAAAGATCGATGTGAAACGCATTACTTATTTTATTTAGGTTGGCATTAGTTTCATTGGTCATGCACATACTAAAAAATGGAGTYTCTTCATTCGAAAATCTATATATGGTCCATAAAAATCTAGGCTCATGCTTACATAGCCTCCAATTCAAGTATGAGCTCTCTATATTGAATCATCAATTTGATTCAGAATGTGTACATCCATATGTTAGTTTTGTGTTACGTAGAGAGTTATTCTTTGATCCATGTGGTAGTTTACACTTGTAGTCGTTCTAGTCCTGAAATTGCTAGTGCACACTGTACACCATGCAACTTTGTCCTCTTACGCAAATGCTGGTTGATGCTAGGTTTAGCTGCCAGTTGACTGTTGGTGCAGACTGGATGACATTAAATCAAGCAGCATTGGCTCACGTATACACATGTGTATGATATTAGGTGATTATATGAATCGTAAAGCTTGATCATATCGAAAATCATACCTTATTGAAGTTGGTCTTCGTTAAGGGTGCACACACACAGGTATGTAGTAGCTTAGAGTTACACTAGGTCCGTATACTAAGTGCACGACGCACGTACATAGACAACAGTACGTACGTTGACATACACTTTAAAGTGGCTAGCTCCAACTCTATATAATCTAAAACATACCTAATCGGTGAATATTGTTTGAAGTCTAAAACCGATCTCTGGGTGAATTAAAATTTATCCCATGAAGAACCAGCCACCTTAATTTCGGTAGTTGTCTTTGTTTGGCCCGCCGCACCGTGTGTCCGTTACCACTCAAACACACACCACAACACCACCACCTTTCACTCTGGTTTACTGTGGAAAACATCCAGTTGTTCTCATACGCTCAAAGACTCTGAATATCGTCTTGAAGAGTTTTTTGGAAGAACTGGAAGCCCTGAAGCCCATCTAATGTAAGATCAAAGATTAGTGTTTGGTGCTAAGAAGCATCACCGAAGCATCACCGAAGCATTTTATTTATTTTATTTTAGGCCTCGAGCAACGTACGAACTAAACCTGCGAGCGGCTTACTAGAAGAGGAGAGCCCTTGGTTATGCGGGTGTGATTAGCCATGTGGCAGTGCGGCGGTACTTCCCACCTCGTACCTTGTACGTACGAACATCTTTGCAGATGATGATGATGATGATGATGATGATGATGATGATGATGATGAAAACTGCAACCAGCTACATCCAAGTATGGTATATTTCAAGGCTCAATTCGATTGTTCTGGAAACTCAGATTTCTGTACTTATAAAACAACGTATAGGGAATCCATTGTAATGCTGGTCTCATAATGGCTTATCATCTGCGGTACTACACCTCCACAAACCTATGTTCGTTCTAAGTAGTACTCACCATCAGATCTGAGGTCAGAGACTCAGAGTGGCTAGTTCATCACTCTTTCCCAATCCATATCACTCTTCTGTTCTTCCATGATGATGCTACACTTAAAGTTAATGCTACAGAAGTAACTGTCAACCATATAAATACACATTAACTTCTTCTCATGAATCCAAATCACACCATCATGTTAATCCTACAAAACGATTCTTCATACAACCAAACCAACAACCAACTCTCATTCTCTCTCTTTTTTTGATTTGATTACCATTTAGTCWTTCTCTTCAAGCTTTTATATTCAGCTTTGCCATTCTTTTCAAGCTCATTTTATCAGCTTTGTCATTCTTTCAAGTTAGTCAACTACAAACACCAATCTTAACCACAGTCTTTCTTTCATTTTCAATTTACTATAACCAAATTCAGTAGGATATATATAAACACAACTACCAAAATGAATACGAATATATTATCCACAGTCGCTCTTTTAAGTCTTATCCAGCTATGTGCCTCTCTTCCAATTCCAGATATCACCAGATATCATACAGCAGAAGCTGAAACAAACACACAAACTGAAACACAAACAGTCACAACATCTATTCCAGTCGTTGAAGTTCTCATCTCCAATGGTGTCACTTACACAAACACATTAACAACTTTAGCTTCTATGAATACCGATGATGGCTATGTCACTGCCACTCTTACATCCACAATCAACGATGCCACTACATCAAGTTCACAAGCCACCAATGCTCCTATTGTCGTCTATGTTCCACCTGGAGGAACAAGCGATTCCATTTCTGGTCATATAAATATGCTAAAGACCACTCCTGTTTCTGTCAATACCGTTGCTCAAACTACTGTCTCTGCCCCAGCGGCCTCATCCTCCTCTTCCGAAGTTGTTGATTCTGACACTTCTAGTACTACTGCTCCATCCAGTTCCACAACTGGTGCTGATTCTATTGATTCTACTTCATCTTCTGACTCTGAAACCTCTTTTCAAACCACACAGAATGAGACATCTTCATCTTCTCAAACCGTGCTTCAAAATACCTCATCATCTTCTGCTCCATCTGAAAACAACATTACTTCCTCATTAGCTTCGTCCACTTCTTCTTCTGAAACTTCAACTACTTCAGACGAATCAACGGTTTCATCTTCAAGTGGATCATCCGAAGCTTCAATTTCAACTGAGAACCAATCTAGTTCATCATCAACCATTTCCAGCTCTGAATCTGAAACAAGCTCCGGCTTAAGTTCTACCTCTTCCTCCTCTTCCTCATCATCATCRAGTGCTGAATCCTCATCCACTAAATCATCWTCTTCTTCTTCCAGCTCATCATCGTCATCTTCCACCATCACTTCATCATCCTCTTCATCCAGTTCATCTTCCTCATCATCTTCCTCCTCTACCATCACTTCATCATCTTCCTCCTCTACCATCACTTCATCATCATCATCATCTTCTTCTTCTAGCTCATCTTCATCTTCCTCAGCTTCTTCATCAGCATCAGCAAGTGCAAGTGGTACCATTTCTACCAAGCCAACAGCCATCGTCTACTCACCATACCAAGATGACGGTTCATGTAAATCCTACGACACCGTTGAATCCGACTTACAACTCATTTCCTCCAAAAACATCGGTGAAATCAGAGTCTACGGTAACGACTGTAACTATCTAACCACTGTTCTTCCATTGGCTCAAAAGCAAGGTATGAAGGTGAACCAAGGTTTCTGGATTTCTTCAGCTGGTGCTGATTCCATCGATGATGCAGTCAGCGAGTTCATCACTGCTGTCTCTAGTGGTGACAATGGTTATTCATGGGATTTGTTCTCAGTTTTGACCATCGGTAACGAAGCCATCATCTCAGGTTACTGTTCTCCATCCGACTTGATCTCTAAGATCTCAAGTGTTAAATCCAAGTTACAAGCTGCTGGTTACACAGGTAAAGTGACAACTTCTGAACCACCTGTTATGTTCACTACCCATTCCGAGCTATGTACTTCATCCGATATTGATTTCGTTGGTGTTAATGTCCACTCTTATTTCGATGTTTATTCCAGTGCTTCAGATGCCGGTAGTTTCCTTGTTGGTCAAGTGAAACAGGCTCAAGAGGCTTGTCCAAATATGGATATCGTTGTCACTGAAACCGGTTATCCAAGTGCAGGTAACCAAAACGGTAAAAATATTCCAAGTGCTGAAAATCAATTGATTGCCTTGACTAGTATCTTATCTGACTATGGTTCTGATGTTACCATTTTGTCCACTTACAATGATTATTGGAAGAGTCCTGGTGAATATGGTATTGAACAATCATTCGGTGCAATTCAATTGTTCTGATTGATGGTCATACATTTCACTAATTTTTCTCTCTTTCATGTAATATTATTCTGCTTTTTCTTTTCAATTGTCCAATATCTGCTTCAAATTTTATGTTCTTTGGTGCTTACTGTTTATTAAWTTCCTTTTGACTTCTTGTTCGTTTGTTTAAGACAACTTCAATTTCGAAGTGCCTTAAATTTTCTTCACCTTTTTWTTTTTTATTTTCATGGTTTCTTCACTTCACTCTTATGTATTTTCATTTTCTTGGTCATTTTTCAAATCCTAATTYATTAAACATTCAATTCATCTTTCACATGATTCATAACCCATAAATAACTGTAAACAAATGTACAAAAGAAACCCACCAGAAACCCAAACCCAAATTAAAACTGAAAACCATATGACATAACCATAATTAGACCCGACAACAATCAAAACTCCACTAATTTATTAGGGAAAAACTCATCAATCAAGTCTTGATAATAAGGTCTCAACTCTTCAATATCATAAGTGATATCATTCTTGGAATAAAGGTCATAAGGATTAAAAGCACTAACAGCAGACAACATCTCATGATCTTTCTCATCCATCAAGTACTTATAAGCGCCTTCATGATGCCAAGGATAGAAAGAATGATAACGAATCATAGCCAAGGCTTCAGCAGGCAACGTACTTTGTTCTTTAGCCAAATGGTACATATACTCATCATGACCCCAACTTAGCATCACATTAGCCAGACCACAGTGTCTTGAATAAATACCGAATTTCGTATTGTATAATGGATTCTTATAATCTGGATTGTCTTTGAAAAAATCATGATAGATGATCTTCTTGGAGAATTTGCAACCCACGGGGAACGTATCTCCAACGACATCCCATTGTCCCTTTGAGTCATAGAAGTAGAGCAATTTGCCCAAGTCATGGATAAGCCCGACTAGTTGGAACCATCTGGGTTTCTTATCACGCCTTATGGCTTCTGCAGTTTGTAAAGCATGGTCTATTTGGGATAGTTCGGTATCTGGATCACTCTCATCTAGTAAGTTGTTCAACTTGATTAATGCATCCCAAACAGTCATCTTATCTCTGATTTTTGTTTTAAAATTGATTCTAGCCTGAATATTGTACGCCACCGTTTGTTTTGTATGTTGTTCTTTGTAAAAAACTTTAACTCGATCRTAAGCCAATTCATACTGTCTAAATTCTCTCTGATCAACATCTTTCCAAAATGCATTAGTGTTATCTTTCCAGTTCGTTACTATTTGTGTACTTTTCAACTCTAATTCTTTCATCTTTTGTGTGTTATCTTCAGATTGCATTTGTATTTGCTTTTTGAGTCTATTTAATTCTTGAATATCATCATCAATCTTCTCCAAAAGCTTTGATTTGTCAACATTCTGATACTTCGTTACCACTACGGTGGACTTTGACGATGTTGCTAATTTGTCTATTTTCTTGTGCTTATTCTCCGTTGACATATCTCTGCTGTTTTTTTTTTTTTTGTTGGTCCTTGTCTGTAAGGGATGTTATAATTCGTTGAAACATCAACAATCAGTATCACACGGCCTTAATTCAAAACAATTCTGCACATGATTTTGTTTGAAAGCTCTCGTCCGAGCGACGCAACCAATTTTTAAAAAGTAAAGTTTTCCAAAAAGCGACGCGTCGGAAGGCGGAATTGTTTTCCCAAACTGGACAGCTTCCCATTTGAGCAGTGGAATTTTGTATCACATGCTCGCCTAATCACATGAGCTCAAATTTTTCAACTTCGGCGGCCTAGCTTACACTGCATGTGATGATTCGTTGGGTTTGGATTGAGTTAATAATGCTATCTATCTATCTATCCCGTGTATCGTGTATCGTGTATCGTGTATCGTGTATCGTGTATCCCTCTAGTGAAGGAGAAACTTAATCTGTACATGTGGTCAATTGACCCTAAACAGTATTTGGAGAGTGTGTGTGAACACTGAAATGAAAAAATCTGAGCCGCGTCRCCACGTTAAGTATTAAGTATTAAGTATTAAGTAAGCACTTCTCAACAAATGAGTTTTCTCCAGCAAAACTCCACCTGAACTTCCTGGACTGGACCCCGTTTCCAATCTATCACTGTTACCTGACCCGTGGCCCTTGATTCCTTCAACCTTCCCATCTTCAGCTTTTTCGCCCTCCTGGTTCCTCCATCATCTTCTGATCTATCACCACAGTGGCTCTTTGCTCCAGTATCATCCCCAAAAATACCCTTCCACCATGTCTAAACCTCAGCCCTCAAAGGCAAAGGCGACTGCTCAACAGACGGCAAAATCCCAACCAAATGAAAAATCTCCATCCAAACATAAGAATCAACAAGACTTGAAACAAAAACCTGCTCCGGTCGTCAATGAACATGAAAAGAAGAAACAAACATTCATCGTGAGAACAATTTGGACCCTTGTGATGATTGTTGGTATGTTTTCCATCATATCAGCTGGACCACTTTGGACCATCGCTCTCGTTATCATTTTGCAAATATTGGTTTTCAAAGAATGTATCTCCATCACAAGCAAAGGTGCCCAGAATGAAGATTTACAACACTCCAGCTACTTGAACTGGTATTTCTTAGCAACTACACTTTTCTACTTGGAAGGAAGATCATTCATTAAGTACACCTTCTCTTTCCTTCTGGGTTCAAGTTATACCCCATCATTGGCTTTGAAATTACTGATTCATCACAAGTTTATCTGCTACTGTATGTATGTTTTGGGTTTTGTTGGGTTTGTTGCCTTACTCAGAACCAACTCTTTGAAAGCTCAATTTTCTCAATTATGCATCACCCATATGCTATTAATCTTTGTCATTTCCCAAGGTTACTGTATCGTGAACAACATTATGCACGGTATGTTCTGGTTTTTGTTCCCTGTTGGCTTGGTTATCACCAATGATATCTTTGCTTATTTGTGTGGTATCACTTTTGGTAAGACTCAGTTGATCTCAATTTCTCCAAAGAAGACCGTTGAAGGTTTCGTTGGTGCTTGGATCTGCACAACTATTATGTCCATTTTGCTTACCTACATCATCTCCAATTCTTACTACTTCATTTGTCCTGTCAATGGAACTCTTTCAGTTAATTGCTTGAGTGGAATTACATGTGACCCAAACCCAGTGTTCATTGAACAAATCTTCACTTTGCCAGTTGATTTGGCTAAACTTTTGGGTAGAGAATACATCTACTTGAAGCCAATCTACTTACACTCTATGGTTTTGGCCACTTTTGCCTCATTGTTTGCTCCATTTGGAGGTTTCTTTGCCTCTGGTTTGAAGAGAGCTGTCAAAGTTAAGGATTTCGGTGATACCATTCCAGGTCATGGTGGTGTTACTGATAGAATGGACTGTCAATTCTTGATGGGTTCTTTCTCTTACTTGTACTACGAAGCTTTCATTTCAACACATCAATTCAACGTTGGTAACTTACTTCAAACAATTGTTATCAACTTGTCCGTTGAAGAGATTTTGGTCTTGGTTACCAGTTTGCTTAACTATTTATACAAGATGGGTGCCATTGATGAAGATGTTCACAACAAAATTATTGAATTGCTAATTTAAATTATCCTGTTTTCCTTCATTTTATAACATTGCTCATCAATTCTGCATACTCATTCAATATGTATACTATCTCCACATGAACTGATTCCTTATCAAAGAGAAGGTTTCTAGTCCTTTCTGGGAATTTGTCATAAACCACAACCTCCCCAATCAATCAGATTTTATTTTTTTATTTAACCTGTGTATGGTTTGTTTTTTTCCTTCCTTTATTTTTATCCTATTCACTCTCAACCTATTTAATCAATAAACTGTTCTTACAGTCTGTATTATTAAAAAGAARAGGCTCGGTATCCGATAGATAAAAATGAGTAATGCAAAAATATAAAGCTGTGGTATAAATTAGTAGCTGTTAACCTATTTAGCAACGATAGTAACAACATCTTGATCATGCACTTTATGGTTCAAACCACACTTTTGAGGAGCAATACCAAACTTGGAAGACGAACCCCAAACTAAAGCATACTTGAACTGATCTTTAAAATCTTTATGGATGGAATTACAAACATCTTCAATAGTCGAATCGTGTCTAACAACCATAGGATCAGTGAAATCAGGTTGAGCACCTCTTTTCTTAGTGTACATTCTAATCAAGTTCAATCTGTACCAAATCTCTTCAACGACATCCTTAATACCCAAGTTCATCTCACATGACATGACTACAGTGTTTGGTTCTCTTGCTATTCTATCCACTTCTTCTATAGTCACGGCATCGATCTTATTGTAAGCGTACAAGCATGGCACGTACACGATATGTTTTTCATTAATAATGTCAATCAAATCATCAACTGTCACGTTCTCATCCCTCACCATCACATCGGCATTATGCATCTTATAATCTTTCAAGATTGAATTCACCATTTTTTCATCAATGTATTTAGGAGGCGTGATTGCATTCAACTTAATACCACCTGTTTTCTTAGGCTTGATGGTAATATCTGGTCTTTGCTTATTCAATCTAATTCCAATGGCCTCCAATTCTTTCTCCAAATACATACGTTGATCATGAGACTTTGTGGCATCCAACACCATAAGAATCAAATCTGATGTTTTGGCAGTGGCAACAACTTGACGACCTCTACCTTTACCCTCACTAGCACCTTTAATGATACCAGGCAAATCCACAATTTGAATCTCTGCTCCTTCATATTCCAAAACACCAGGAACTGACGTTAACGTCGTAAACTCATATGCTGCAGCTTCTGATTTTGTCTTTGTCACTTGTGATAAAAATGAAGATTTACCAACGGATGGATAACCAATTAAACAAACTCTGGCATCTCCACTCTTCGACACTTCGAATCCTTGGCCTTTACCTCCTCCACCAGCGGTTTCTGGCTCTAATAACATTCTTCTGTATTTGGCCAACTTACCTTTCAATAGACCCAAATGGTATTCTGTGGCCTTGTTCTTTTGGGTTTTGGCCATCTCATCTTGGATTTCCTTAATCTTTTCTAGAATGTTAACCATCTTTAAATTGTGTTGTTTAKGGTTGCTTGTTGTTGTTGAATGTTTGTACTGTGGTAAGTTTATATCAGTTAGAACCACCATCCATCTAATTGTTAATATTACGGCTTGAAAATTAAAAATCTGTTCCAGAATCCAGAATCCAGARTCAATGGTTGATGTCGTGCGCGACTCAATTGCTCATATGATGGGCCATCTTCGATGATTTCATAAAAGAACGTTTAATTTCAATTATAATTTTAGTCCAAAAAAATTAGGAATGAATAAAATAGCAAAATAAAGAGGCAATATATATGACAAAAGGTGATAGAAAAAAGACCAAAAAAGTGTATAAGGATGCAAAAAAAAGTAAAATTACAAGAAAAAAAGATTTAGAAGAGATTGAAGACTTCCCAATTATTGTTCAAAACCTTAGGATCGAATCCCAAGTCAGTCAAAGCATTCAAATTGACAGGAACAGTATTGGCAGTAGTACCATCAGGAGCCGGAATAGACCCTTGCCCATTCCATTGGGTTCCATTGACACCACCATTATTGACCAACTGCGTATTAGCAGGAACATATTGTGACTGTTGTACCTGGACAGGATACTGGGATTGAGATCCATGTAATATAGGTTGAGCATATTCCTGTGCCAAATTTTGAACTGCGGGATCTTGCTCAGATAAATCAAATTTAGGAACCCAGTATGAATTTATCGAATTCATCACCCACATTGGGTCAGTTGGATTCTCTGTGGACTCTTGACCAGTGGTGTTACCATTCGTTTGAGCTGGATCTATTGACAGAGAGGCCACCCTTGGAACTGTTTTTTGAACCATGTTGTCGGCAGAGACTGAGATGCCTCTTTGGAATAATTGGTTAGGAGGGACAGGATATGAGTGTGGTGATGAATTATTTGATGTGACTTGTTGCTGATGAGGAATATTATAGCCGGTTTGTGGAGCAGGTTCAGGTTGCTTAAGATTGAATCTTTGAACATACATCTGTTGTGAAGGCACAGAATGCTGTTGTGGGTGAAAATATAAGTCGTTGGTAGGTTCAGATTTAATGTGTTGTTGTGGCAGTTGAGAGAATGGTTTGGGATGAAAGAGAGTTCCGTGTGAGGTGTTTGAAGAGTTCTGTGATTTGGGGGAGTATGGAGAATGAGGGGATAAAGAACTATTTGGGGATTTTTGAGAATATGGTGAAGTAGCTTGTAGGTGAGATGGACTTTCTTTGATCTGTGTACGAGAACGGCTAGGTATGTTACTCAAAACATCTTCATCGGCCTTTAATTGACAAAGCTCAGAAAATTCGGCTGGACTTAACACACGTAAAAGCATACCAACCAATTTGGACTTGTTGGAGTATATATCATTCAAAATAGTGGCAGCAAACAACCCAAGAATCGAGCTTCTCTTGGACTGGTTCAAAAATTTCAAACAAGCTAAGACGTCCTGATTGGCTATTGTTGCAACACGAGGATCTGAGTTAAGCACTTGAAGTAAACACTGACTTGCAGCATGAGCCACACAGCATGATATAATTTGAGAAAGACCAGCATGGAATCCTAACTCATCAACGATGCAAACAATCATATGACCGGCTTTGAACATGGTACTCCATGATGAGTTTGACTGTTTACGGTTTTGAGGAAACAACTTTCTACCAACCAACTCAGTTCTATGGATCACAATAAGCAAAGTATAATATAGAACCGAAAGCGTAGCAGTCATGACAGATTGGGTTTGTTTATTTCCTAGCTGAAAAACCAAATGAGAGGGTAAATTATTATACCACTTTGCTAATAAACGGTCACAATAGTTGATGTCACGTTTCGCAGAGGTTTGGTTTTCCACAACAACATCCAAGAGTTCAATAAACTTAAGTTTCTCTAAAAAGTACTCTATGTCTTCTTTATTGGCAGGATAAGGGGACGGGAGACCTGGTTCGTCATCACTTAAATCTTCTGCAGTTAGAGGTGGGACAGTACACTTGTTGAGATCAATAGAAAACCCTTGAGCAAAAACCATCGCCACAAATCTATCCTTCACATATAATGACCAAAAAATTCTTTTGTATAGCTTTTTTTCAAGATATGAAAGATCACTGGCATTTTCCTGATTCTTATCCATTCTGTATGCTTGAATACTGAAAACACCAAGCTTGATCCAATGAACAGTGGTTCTTGAAGTGAAAAGTTTTCCTTCACATGACCAAGTGAATATACTAAAGGTTTGACAAAGTGGAATAGGATCAATTTCAACATCTGCATCATAGATAGCTTTGGCTCTTCTGAAAAGTAACATCACAACTTTCTCATGCTTCTCTCTATCTTCAGCTGTCCAGCTTGGATCATCTAGATGTCTGGCACCAGCAAAAATGACAGACTGTAACAACAATATACTAGGAGGGTTTCTCAAGTCTTTGTAATCTCTCATAAAAGCGGCCTTGCTCAACACGGGGTTCTCCGGGTGTAGTTTTTCAAAATAACAGTTGATGTACTGCCAGCAAAGTGGTTCATCCGGTAGGTTGAAAGCGCCAGAATACTTCAAAATGCTCATATCAAAACTTGAAACAGGAGTTCTTTCAATATGTTTCATTCTCATGACATTCGTAATCATATCTTCAGCTGTACTTTTCAAGAAGTCGGAAGACGTAGTTGAACACACAAAATCTCTGAGCACTTTTGCTCTCACTTTGGGAATAACTTTCTCTGGAACCAACTTGATTCCGCACAAAAACGGAAATTCATCATCATCAGGAATATGATTTGAAAGATGTTGAGTTTGTTTTAAATTACTTTTTCCTTCATTTCTGTTGGCTAGTTGGGCGTTTCTTGGTGAAGGATCTCTTGTGGCAGTGGCATCGGGTGGTAACGGTGTTTTGATTTTCTTTTTGATTTCCGGAACGACACATTCGGCAATATTGAACTGAACGCAATTTGTACATCTTTCTGGATATGTTTGTTCCAAGTTACACTTGACCTTTCTTTGATGACATGTTTTGCACGCTCTTTGGGCTCTTGGTCTCTTGTACTTGACCTTCTTTGGCGCTTCTTCTGAAGGCTTTCCTTTTGACTGCATTCTTTGCACGTTGATTGGTGAAATGTGATGGTAGAAGTCGTATAATTTTGTGACAAGGACGGTGTTTTCAAAGTTGTTGTTCAAGTGGTTGATGGGAGTGTCCTCTTTAAGCCACTGTTCAAACGTTGTTGTAACGTAACTTGTAACTTGTGCGCAGGTCGCTTAAGATTTGAGATTCGAAGTTCAAACCCGACGCCGGATGGCCCTATAAATTATGCTTCTCATGGTTCTCCACGAAAGGGCCCTGACTCCTGACTTCTGGTCCCTGGAACACCCAACTCCTTCAAGATGACAGCTACATTCTCAGTGCTTTCAGCACAATTTACCAATTCAAACAAAAACAACACACATGCAATTTATTTCTAGCTACAAAAAATGTAAAGAAAAAAAAAAGGAAAAAAAAAAATTATGGAGAAGACATATTCGTGTCGAAAAAGCTATTATTCCAATCTAGCGATTATATCACATGTCGCAAATGTCAATATCATTGGGTTTTGGTAGAACTATCTCTACTATTGTTGTTGCTATTTTCATCGTTTAGGAAGAGTCTCAACTTCTCATCTTTGACTTTTAAGATGGATATCTGATCTGATTCCTGTAAAGCACACAATCTTAACAAATATTCGACTAATGACAATGTGGATTCCTGGGAAATTTTGAGCAAACTGCTGAACTTCTTACTTAATTTTTCTTCTTCATCATCCTCATCATCGTCGTCATCATCACTATTAAGGTAATCACCAACTGCCAACCATTCGAAATCATGCTCGTTTGAAACATCTTCAATCTTTTTGCCCTTGCCTTTATTTTTCTTTGTCTTCAAAACTAGCACAGGAGAAGTTCTATCATCCAACTTGAGCAACTTACCAGAAGCACTGTAAAATAATCTAGCAATATCCTCCACTTTCAAAATAATCTTTTCAGGGGTATCGTCATCATCATGATATCTTCCATCATCAAAACTTTCAGTCAACTCCACTTCATAACTGTATTCTCTTTCTTTCACAGAAATTCTAAAAATTTGAAGCTTACATCTAGCAAATTTCTCTCTCCATGTGATTTCTGATCCTCTGTTTGCATTGTAGAAGATGTTGTAGAATGTCAAATCAAAATCAGGTCCCACCTGAACTCTCTTTTTTGTACGTTCAAACTCCAAGTTTGAATCGTTGATATACACTGTTGTGTTCAATAGTCTACCAGGTGAGATATAACTATTCAAACTTCCACTCAAATTGGCACCAGAGGTAGTTAAAGCTAAGTTGATAACGGGAATGGCTTGCTCAATTTTAACCAATAATGATTGCATGTAGTTTTGAATACTCTTGATGGATTCTGGAGTGAGTTTCTTGCTAGTTGATATCTCTTTGGCTAAATCATCTATGTTTTCTTCAAACTCATCAATCTCCAACTTCAAATCATTGACTAGTCGCAATGTACTCTCCAAGTTGGTATTACCTCTAGAAGCAACAAGTTGAATCAATTCCATAGCATAACTGACAATTTCAATTCTTGTTTGAAGTTTACTCTTCAATCTTTCCAATGCTCTCTTCTGTTTATCAGGAGCTGAACCCATCAACTGATTGACAGATTTGATAACATAAGAAGAGGCAATTTGAACTCCTGATCTGATGGCAAATGTAACAATTGTACTTCCTGCTTTAGACAATAGCTGGTCCATTTCTGTTGTTATGTGTTATTGATATATATGACACTAGTATGTTGTGAGATTCGAAAACAAAATGATTGAGAGTGATATGTGGCTCTTTTAAACCCCATGATCAGACCAGAAATTGCAAATTGTTTATTATTGTTTCGAAATTGTTGTGGAAGAAAAACTATTCAGAGCTGAGAAACTGAGAGGGTAGAGCGCGTCTCTTCAGGCAAACCTGGGACGCCTGTTTATGATGACTTAAAGTGATCAATCAGCTATAGCTCTATTTTTAAAAGAAATTCTATTTACTCTATTGAAAAAAAAATCATTATTTTATAAAAACTATAATACACTGTGCACTACTCAACCTCGTCAATAGTTCTCTTTTTCTTGTTACGCCATTTTGCATTGATTTGCTCAGGAGTTTCGAGTCTTGGTCGTTTCTCTATCGGGATGTACTTTCCTGACACTGATCCTCTTCCATCACCTAGGTTAACTACAACTCTATCAATGTTCGACTTCAATGGTCCGTAAACAGCCTTCTTCATAAAATTTGCCGTAATGGCTTTGATTTGAATATCATTCCACGAACCATTGAACTCTAAATGATGAAGATTTTCTTTTCCATCGCCATAGCTCCATTTCACCTCATCCTCGTTGAAACCACAGTCGTATAAAGTCAAAGGAATATCATGTGCCATATTGTAAGCTGGTCTGCTAGGGAACTCAACAGGATCCAGAAGTCTTTTCACTATTGTTGGTTCTTCTAAACCTTGACCGACAGACAACAAAACTGCAACCATACATCTAACTTGATGCCATAGAAACGCAGTTCCCTTTAAATCAAACACATAAAACCGGTCATCATCTTTCAACTGAGATATCTCACTTCTCAAAACACCTCTCTTGAAAACGGTGATCTGTTTACCACCATCAACTTTGCAGAAATTTCTGAAATCGTTTTCTCCAAGATAATAACTGGCAGCCTCTCTCATCTTCTCCACATTCAAGCCGTTTCCGTTGAAAAAATATTTGTAATGTCTGTATGTACAACTAAATCTAGCGTCAAAGTCTTCAGGTGGTCTCAAACAAACTGAATGGAAACGAATATCTGAAGGTAGAACTTGATTCAAAATACGAATATAGTCAAGCTCTTTATGATCATTCTCGGAGGATGTCAGCTCTTCAGCAGATAATTTGGAACGAAGAGTTAATGAAATAACCTGATTCATTGCACTAACACCTTTATCAGTTCTTCCACATCGGCTGAAGTTACAAGCTTGAGGTTCCAAACTTCCAATCAACTTTATTTTGAATAATGCTTTCAGGATTTCTGACTCGACAGTTGGTAATTCGGTTTCTTGGTTTTGGATTGCCAAACCTTGGTAATTCCATCCAAGATATGCAAACCTTAAAGCAATATGTCTGGTAGTATACTTTGAGAAATCAAACTCTTTCTTCTTCTTTTTGCTTTTCCTCAACGGTTGTGTGTTTTTAGCTGCTTGGTTTTCGTCATTAGAAGGAGATACCACGCCGGAAGAAGCACCTGTAGTTGTGGATTTTCCTTCAAGAAGTTTTAAACGTTCAATGAGCTGTTCTTTTGACCACTGTGAGTAGTCTTTTAAGTTTTGGGAATTTCCTTGGTTTGATGACATCTTGATCTTTGCTGAAATATTGTGAAAAATTTTGAGACCTCGTTTGAACATCAACCAGCAGTTGGGAAATCAACTGAACCTATTTTTTTAACCAAATCCCAAGGAAGTCTTTGGGAAAGATGAAGGAGCGTTTGGATTGATTGGTATTGTTTGCAATTCGAATTGTTTTGCTAGACGATCCAAAAATCAGGTCCCGGTTGAAGAATCTTTTGACTTTTTGCGCATGTTGAAAATTGAAAATGATTCATGCCTGCCTTTTGAATTCTCTTCTCGAAACAAATCACCTCATTCTYCTCTCCATCTTCCTACTTCTTCATCATTATCACACGATTGACCCTCTAGTTATGTTCGCTTCCAGAATCCTTCGAAAAAGATTACAACCCCTTGTTCTTCGATCCAAATACCAGTCTCCTTACTATTTGAGATGGTCGAGTACCTGTGTTTTGCCAGACAAAGCAAAGACCATCGAAAAATTTGACTTCAAACATTACACACATACCATTCAAGATATCAACAAAAGCATAGATTCTTTCATTGATCATGAAATTACATTAAACGGTTGGTTAGACGGTGCTCCAAGAAAGATTTCAAAAAACTTAGTTTTTGTTCATTTTAGGGATTTCAACGGAGACCTTGTTCAGGTTGTTTGCAAAGATGATACCATTTCACAAGCTCTCAGATCCATGAAGCCAGAAGACTCGATTTCCATCACTGGTAAAGTTGGTGTCAAGAAAGCCAAGAATGCAGATGCTGAAAAAAGTTGGGAACTTGTAACATCCCATTTGGAAGTCCTTAATATTGCTAATGTTAAGGTGACTCAGTTGGATTCTTTGAAGTCCAATCCATCCGCCTACCCACCTGAATATAGATATTTACAATTGAGATTACCATACTATCAAAATGCGTTGAAAATGAGAGCTAAAGCTGCTAAGATTGCTAGATCTGTGTTGGATTCTCAATATTTCACCGAAATTGAAACCCCATTGCTTTTTAAATCTACTCCAGAAGGTGCCAAAGAATTTTTGGTTCCGACCAGAAAGAAAGGTTTCTTTTACGCCTTACCCCAATCACCCCAGCAATATAAGCAACTGTTGATGGCTAGTGGTTTCAAAGGATATTATCAAATTGCTAAGTGTTTCAGAGATGAAGATTTGAGAGCAGACAGACAGCCTGAATTTACACAAATTGATCTTGAGATGTCATTTGGTAAAGCTGAGGATGTGCAGCATGTGGTGGAAGAGCTAGTTACAAGCATATGGTCGGGTGTTAGAAACTTGCCTCTATACAGAGTTGAAGGTGATAGTGAACTTGTGGAATTAAAGCCTGGTGATAAATTCCCAAAATTGAATTATGCAGATGCCCTTTCAAAGTATGGTATTGATAAGCCTGACCTTAGATCATCTTTAACATTTGCTGATGTTAGCTCTTTCTTTGAAGGTTCTATGAACTCTGACTTCTCTGTCACCGAGGCCTGTGTTTTAAAGGGTGCTTTAAAATATAAGAAGTTGCCTTCTCAGTTATTTGCTGCTAATGAGTATAAAGTGAGAAAACCATATATTTTCAAAATTACTGATGAGAACGCCCTCAATAACTGGTTAGAGAAATTCCCATTGAAGTTAAAAAGCGATTTGGATGTGAAAGCTTTGAATACAAAACTAAATTTATCAGTTGGTGATGTTGTGGCTGTTAGTGACCGTTCTGAGCTCCCATACGAGAACCCTACTCCATTAGGAAGATTTAGACAACTTGCTATTCAAGGTTTCCCTAACGAATGGAAGCGTCGTATTGTGTCTAGTTCCACTCAACAAAAGAACCCTGCAGACGTTTTTGTGGCCAGCTGGGTTGTCAATTTCCCACTTTTCAGTCCTATTGAGACAGAAATTACCTCTACTGAAGCCGATAAACAACAGTATCCAGTTTATGATTTTGAGAATTATGAATCCACACATCATCCTTTCACCATGGCTAAATTGGAAGACTATGATCTTCTTGCCACTGCTCCTTTGAAGGTCAAAGGTGATCACTATGATTTGGTTGTTAACGGRGTTGAAGTTGGTGGTGGATCCAGAAGAGTTCATGATGCTGACCTGCAAAACTTCATTTTCACACAAATTTTGAAGATTCCAAACCCAATGTCATTGTTTGGACACTTGCTTCATGCTCTTTCTAGTGGTTGTCCTCCTCATGCTGGTCTTGCAATTGGTTTCGATAGGATGTGTTCCATGCTATTGGGATCCTCAAATATTAGGGATGTTGTCTCTTTCCCAAAAACTCAAGCTGGTACTGATCCAGTTGTTGAATCACCAAGTCAAGTTCCTGAGAAAACTTTGGATCTTTACGGAGTTGAAGTCAAGAAATAGATTCAAGTTGTTTCTCAATATTCATTCCATCCCAGTTCTGAGTTCTGAACGTCCTTCAAAATTCCGCACACTGCATCTGGTATTTCAAACTTTTACATGTACATATAGAATACACAGCTGAACTGAAAAATAGATAAAACTTGACATTTTCATGAAAAACACAGGCTGGCATTGATCACAGATCATAGATGACTACTGCATGTGATTCTGCAATAGATAGAGCACTACTAACAGAACCCGTGCACCAGCTGTTGGAACTCGCGTTCCTCCTAAGCCTTGATGTCACATGACAAGAGTGGCCGATGTCGAATTTCGAATTCGCCAGCACATCGACAGATCGCGCTATGTTTATTTGATTTTTGCCTCTTCGCTCACCAACGGGCGAAGTCGCCCCTTACACTCGTGTAAAACAGTAACAAAAGACCATCATAAATTCTTAACAACTGAAGGTATCAACTTGCTTCCAAAGAGTTTCCATTCTCATACTCGCTGGATATAAGTTGATTATACGCATCACAAAGTTCTCTTGCCTGATTTGCCGGGCTCCAAAACAGTTGCTCATCCAGTCCCATTTGCCCTCCGAAAATTTTCAGTTTCGAGCAACAACAAGCAACTTTAGTCTAGGCCGGGTAATCACGACATCAAGTTTGTCACATTCCCTTCCAATTTGGTTCGAGGCTTGCTAGCCACACTTGCTGCTCCCGTCTTTGCTACCAATCAGCTACAACATTTGCACATATAGTTATCCTCTGGACACACTTATTATCACAAGATGGTGTTACCATCGTCGGCCGGTGCTCGTTTCAGACAGCGGAAGATTTCTGTCAAGCAAACGGTTCAAGTTTTCAAACAGAGTGATCTTCCTGATCTAGAAACTGAAGACCAACAAAGAGAATTACAACAAATTGAGACAGGCGTGGAGAAAGGAGAAGAAGAGGAACATCATTTACAAGCTGTTATCAATGCCACTCAAGCTAAGTTTCAAGGTGCTAAAGTTCAACAAGTGTACATTCCCACTCCAGATGCTTCCAAAGTTTGGCAAGATGCTAACAAGTATTATACAAAACCTTTTACTGAGCCGGCCTCATATATAAGGTTCTCTGCAACCGTGGAAGATACTGTTGGTTGTCCGTACAATATGGATGAGGTGGATGAAGCTTTTCTTGAAAAATTCAACAAATCACAGCCAAAAACCAAGAAATGCACAGAAGATGAATTTGAAATAGTTGTTCATAGATTGGATAGTGTCATTAATGAGAAGCAACCTTTTCTATCAATGGATCCCAACCAGATACTTGGTTTTCAGGAGATCAAAGAAGTTGCATTGGTTCCTGATACCACCGATCCATCAGATGTTTCCAGAACGTTGGAGCGAGATTTGAACATACATCCATTCAAAACATTACTAGATGCAGAACCCCCAAGTGGAAAAGAGCCCCGTCCTTTGAAAGATTTGTTTGAGTTGTTTGGTCCCGCTATCTATGAACACTGGAAGAAGAGAAGGATTGAAAGAGGTGGGCTCCCCATTGTTCCTCAATTAAAGTTTGAAGAACCTTCACAGAAAGATGATAATGATCCATATGTTTGTTTCAGAAGAAGAGAATTTAGGCAAGCCAGAAAAACAAGAAGAACGGATGCTCAAGGTACTGAAAGATTGAATCGTTTCTATCATGAACTTCGGAAAGCTAAAAATCTGCTGTTTATGGTTGCTGAAAGAGAAGTGAAAAGGAAGAATCAATTGGCAGAGGAAAAGAATCTTTTCAATTTGAGATGTCAGGTGAAGGATTTAAAGAGAACATTGGGTATCAAAGGTGATGATGAAGACTTGATAACACATAAGAAGAAGAAGGTGCCATCTGAAACTGAACTTCTAAAAGAATGTCTGAAAAAGGAACTTGAGAAGGAAAAGAGAAAGAAGCAATTGGAAGATAGAGAGAAACTCCGTTTACTCAAGCAACAAATGGCCCAAAATGCAAATGCTCAAAACGGTGCTCCTAATACTGTGGCAGTTCAACCATATGTTAAGCTACCAAGCTCCAAGATTCCTGATTTAGATCTCACGACTGTGAATGCTGTTCTGCAAGACAAGCTTGAAGGTATTAAGAAAGCTGTTTCGGATAAGTTGATCAAGAGAAAGCTTCAGGACGAAGGTTGGGTGAACTTCACRGATGATCCATACAATCCATACTTTTCCATTGCTGGTTCAGGGGATGAGGATATGAAAGAAAGATCGCATGTACCATACTCTTCTATATGTTCTTCCATTTTTGAGGTTGAAGATTCTAGAGAAATTGATTTTAGTTACATATTCAGCAACAGCAAACATTACAGTCATAATGATCCAGATATCGTCAAGATCAATGCACAAACGGGTCAAGTTGTGAGAAACGATAAGCACAATGCTCTGCCTGTTATGTATGATTTGCTTGGCCAAGATGAGGATTTTGAAGATGCAAACCCATATGTTCCAAAAGCGAATGATACTAGTGATCTCGGTGTGTCAGAAACTCTTTTCAAAGTTCGTAAGCGTTCAGGTAGAAATGGTCGTTTGTGGATAGATAGAAAACGTATACGGGACGATTACGACTTTATGGAATTTGTCAACAGTCCTTCATCAGACGAGAGTGAACAGGAGAGTGCTAATGGTACAACTTCAGAACCAGTACGGAAAAAGAGAAGAACGAACGTTTATGACCGAGATTCAGATTTCAAGAAGAGACTTAGATCAAGATTTGATTTTGATTCTGATTTGCCTGTCTACCATCCACTGGATCCATCCAAATTGAATCAAATCGGAAAACAAACTCAAATTATCAGATTCGGTTCTATGCTGCTTGCTAAATCTTATGATAACATGCACCAAATTCGTCAAAAACAAATTGATGCACATAAGATGTTACAACAACGTATTTTGCAACAGAAACAACAACAAATGAGACAAGCACAAGCTGCAGCTGCTGCTAATGCCGCGAATGCCAACGGTAATGGTAATGCAGTCAATGGAAATGCTAATGGTAAGGCCGTTAATGGTTCTCCAATACCTGGTAATAGTGTCAATAGTGGCGGAAGTGTCAACTCTAGATCTGGTTCCGGTATGAATTCTTCATCTTCTTCAAGACAAGCTACACCTAATGGTAAGGCACAACAAGCTAGGGTTCACAAGAATTCTGTCAAGAATAAAGCAAGATCATGATGGTTCAAACTACATTCACAGTCAAAATCAATGAGGAACAATCGTAAACTCAACTTATCCCAAAATAACCAAATGATACTCAACAGATCACATTTTTTCTTGCTCTTTCTCCTACTCCAACTCCTCCGTTATTGAGTCCAAATCACTCTCTTCTTATCAAATCTATCTCATCTTTGTTTTCGTCAAAGAATAAAGCAAAAACCTCTAAAAAAAACATCCTAAAAACCAAAAATACCTCTCCAAATTAATGCATATCCCACAGCTCTTTCCTTTTCTTCTTTCCTTTTCTGAATCAACATTCATCAACTCTTTTCATTCATACTTTCTATCCTTTTATCTTATTTTTCTCCGTCTTTTTTCAATGTGTATAGTTTTCCCCTTTTTTCATCACTTCACATTTTGCTAACTGTCTTCAGTTCGTTATGTCTTATGTAATATAGTCTTTCATTTGTTTGCTTTTTTTCGTTCATATTTTGTGTGTGTTTTGTTACGATAACTTAATTAATATTTTTGTAATAATTTGTTGTATTTGATAAATCAATTTCGAAGGGCATGTACGTACATGTTTGTGTGTACAGCAAATTAAAAATTAAAATAGTTTTAATTTAAAATGAGGTTGAGCCGCTAACTGGCTCGGAGACTATCAACTCCGAGCTTTCCGGGGCTCCTCCAATTTTCAGATCATCATCCCGGCCTGCAGTTTACGCGTCAGTTCTGAATATTACCACTTACAGAAAAATGGGGTCTTATTTTACAACCTACAACTAKCAGCTTTGAAAGCTTGTTGTGCATATAGTCAGTGCAACTATCACACGATGCGTTGCCCATCTGGTAAGCTACACAGGTAGKGAACTAGCAATTGAGAAAAAMWTTTTWAATGATATCATTCATTATACGGTTTACTGTTGTAATAAATTGAATCCTGCAAAAAGGTATATTAAAATTAATTGAATCAACCTATAGAAAGGGATAACAAAAACGTATCAAGAAATGCGACATAAAAAAAGAGAGTAGGAATCATATATGTGTGTTAAGTTCAACATCAAGTTATAAGCATTAAAAAAGCTGAGAAACATTAAAGAGCTTAAACAATTTGAACTCTGTCTTCAGCAGGAACATGGTAAGCACCTGGCATTCTCAAGATCTTGGCACTTGGAACTGGAGCATATGAGTTGGTGTTCTCACTCAAGCCATCGTACATAGCGTAGAAAGCACACATTGAAGTCAAGAAAGCAAAGACACCGGAAGCGATCTTACAACCTTGGTGGGAACCGAAAACAGCAATATCGAACAACAAGAAGAACAACCACAAGAAAAAGGTGAAGAGGAACAATGGCCAGGTAGACTTGAAGGTGGAAATCCAGATGATAAAGGTGAAGGCAACCCAAGTAGACAAGAAGATACCTTCAGCATTAGCAACTTGCAATGGATCAGTGTAAGCAGAGTTAACACCAAAGAGATCGACGGCAAATGAACCAAATGACATGAAGAAAGCACCCAAACATAACAAGACGACGGAACCAAACAAGTTGTTGTCAACAATAGCCCAGATACCAGTGATAATTTGAACCAAACCAGAAGCAAAGAATAAAGTACCACCCAAAACAGCTGGGGAAGTGACACTACGGGCTTCACACAAAATCAAACCCAAAGGCCACAAAGTAACACCAAGCATGGCCAAACCAGCAGCACAAGATGATGGGTATTGTCTTTGACCTGGAGTTCTCTTGTAGTAGTTGACTCTCAAGTAACCAGTTCTTGGTGGTAAGACGTCAACGTCTTCATTTTGGTAAGGAGTAGAAGGGATACCTTTTTCTTGTTCGTTTTCACCAGCTAAGGCAGTATCAGTGTTAGACAAATGATCAGACATTGTTAGTTGTTTTTGATTGTATTGATGGATGAAGGTGTATTAGATGAGATGTAGATAGGAATTATATTGATGATGATGGTAGAGAAATGAAATTGGATGGGAAAGGGAAACATGGATAGAAATGGGAAACAGGCAACCTTTTATAGATTCTGAGCTGGACCATTGGATTGCTACAAATGACGATTCAGACGACTGGCACGTACGGTAAACAAAAGGGAACACCAATGGCCATGAGCAGGAACAGCTGGAAAAGGGGAACAGGAACAGGGACAGCACGGGAAAGCCTGAAGGGAACGGGAAAGGGAACATGAAAGGGAAAGGGAACGGGGACGGAACGAGAAGTAAGTTAGTTAGAACGAGTGATGGATCCCCTGGGATAAAGTTTCCCCTGGCCGGAGCCAGTTGGTATGGTATAGGCCCAGAAAACCATAGAGAACATTCTGGCGTATTGGCTATTGTAAGGCTGAAAAACCAAAAACACACCATTCTGATTCCTTTTGTTCTGTGGTAACTTCTATAGCCTTGTAGCCCGTCGCCCACCCACCGCCTGGTTTGCCATGTCCACCAGCTAGAAGAACCCATGAATTCATCTGATGTTATTTACGGTTGGTTGTTCACGGTTCAACCTRTGAGYCAATTGCACTGGAGTCTGTGATCTTCTCTTGCACATAATATTCTTGTAAAGTGGATCGATGTGGTTGTTTTGTAGTTGTTGTTGTTTCCTCAATTCAATGTATGATGTGATCACTCATCTCAATGGCATTCATCACAACATGTTTTTGCCAGCTCCAACAGTTAACGTTACATAGATTCACCAAAATCTTCAAAATCTCGAGATTCTCAATTTTTGTACAAGCGGCTCACAAAACTCGCCATTCATTGGTTGAAAAAATGGAAAAAAACTCGTCCAGGGCTCCAAACTTGCCGTTCCTGCCGAAGTACCGCCCAATGCTTACGTAACGCTCTTCCCTTTTGGGATCACACCACTAATTCTGTCTAATGAAAGGCTCAACTCGAACCATTCCAGTCTCCAGTACCTCCGATCGATTTCTTCAACAACTCCTATAATCCTTCGATTCGAGGATCATCAGGCCAGCAGTTATTAAAAGAACTGTTTAATTGAATGATGTGATTCGTTTAATGGAAGTTGTTGTATGGACCAAGAGAATTTCAAAGAGATGAGTCCTATCTTGTTGGCCTAAAAACCCATCGAAGATCTCAAGAGCTAGCTAAATAGATTTTAAAAATAAACAAAATTTGCCGGTAGCATCCGTAACTAGGGATATAGTGCATGATCATCATGGAAAAACACAAGATTCCAAAGTACCTGACCAATAGTAAAACGACAAGCTTTTACCAATGGTTTATGGGGTGGTGTTTAAACGGATTCACCAGCTTTTGGTTGGGTCCATTCTATGACCCACTATCAAAATTGTTCCCTAATGTTGTATGCATGCAAAATTCCCTGAAAATTTTGTATGATTATCCTCAAGCTAGAAAGTTGTCAATTGACAAAGTTCAAACCATATGGTGAAAATTTTATATATGCATGTTTCAACTTTAAAGCTTGTAATCATATGTACAACTCTGGCAAGCAAAATTTGTTTGTTTCAWACGTGTACGACGTGTCTTTCCATGGCATGGGCCAACTTTTTATATTTATATATGGCGCTACTTCACAAAGTATAGAATTGTTTCGAGTAATTTCTAGTAATTGAAAGAGCTCTCAAACATATTAACAGTCTAAAATCCCGGGTTCCATGTAAGTTTCTTCATAACTTGATTGTCAACTGGTGAGATGACACATTTGACGATCACCCGTGCCATGTTCTTGATGCAAATTATGCCTTGAAAGCGGAAGTTTCTAGTTAAAGGGATCAATCATTACAGCTTATAATATGGAAATTAAGGGATATATATCGTCAATTGACCCTTACGTTAAATTGTGTTCAATTGCCAAGTTGCTAGTGAAAACCTATACCCACTTTTTGAAACTCGAGATCTGGATATGTAAACAAGCTCTTAATTTGAAAAGTTCCCCTACCCCCAGTTTGGACAATGCAAGGTACTTGTAAACAACTCATATCGTAAACAGGGACTTGTGTACAGGGTGTCAGATCCCGTGGCCACCATGGCAGGCGTATTCGTGGGCGGGGTGAACTGGCTATAACCATACAAACTGGCATAACTTGGAATGTATAGCCTATATATATATATGAAATGAAAAGCTCATCTATATACATGGGTAGGACATGGCATGGAGCCCAAATAATCTATTTCCTACAAGGGCTATTACCGGCCTGGCAGTTGTGTGTGCCAACAATATTTCAATTGATATATGTAGTTGAGGTTTAAACTAGTTTAATATTATAAAGCTCTTCAGCCAGCTCTCAACAAGCCAATTAAAGCATGTGTCAAGACTCAATGCCATCCATGGCTCAAATTTATTGATTGATGCTGACTGGAAAAGATCAATTTACAAATTTTTCAACAGGCCTCGTGAAGCTCGTATATACCGCTACCCCATGCATGCATATACAGATCTGCATCCTGGAACCAAGTTGTCTTATATAGAACAACTATATTTTGTAGATCTGGTGGGCAGAAAAGTTTGGAAAAGTTGTTTTGAATATCATGAAAGTAATCAGACCACCATATATGAACGTACGTACCATGCATATGGGCCCATATCATGAATTGCATACACACATGGATGATCATCAACATTTATGTGATCGGGATAGGCCGGAAGGAAAATGGTTCCTTGATTCCAATTAATTGTATTTGATATAAGCCGTGGTCTAATATCTGGTCATATATAATTTGAATTTGAATTGTTGAAACTTCGCCCAAACTTCAAAATTAATTTTATTATAGCTGATAGCTCCGACATCCGAGCCCAAAGTGCAACTTCTGAAGAAGACGGCCGAGCTTTCCGGGCTCCATGCCGGGGGTTAATTTGGCTAAATAGATGGACTTTTTTTTTTGAGTAAAATTATGCCGCGATCATCATGGTGAGTACGCAGTAAAGAATTAACGTACGTTTTGTAGCTTTTCACATGTTTTCTACAGATTTCCACCAACTTCCAACTACTTAGTACCATCAATTTATCATTGTGATCATCTACCCCACGCTTCTCACCTTTTTCGAACATGAGCTCATCCTTTTCCGGAAACTCAATTAACAAAAGAAAACGTACCATCGATGATAACAACGATCAACAGCAAAGAAACACAAGAATCAAACTTCTTCCCAAAGTTGTTCTTCCATATGCTCCTGTTAGACAAGATGAAAGACAGTACTATTTGTCATTATTACACAAACAATATCTTAATGCTCAAGTAGCTGAACCAACTTTAGAATCAATTGAGAAAGAATATGAGATTTGCAAACGTGTTAAGAATAGGATGGCCTATATGAATGACATCAAGAGATTGATGTACAATGTGATGAAAAGTGCAAAGGAGAAGAAGAAACTATCGGAAAYTCAAAAAGCTAATAACACTAGCAGTACCATAGCCAGCAATGAAAATCAAAACAAAGATCAAAAGAAAAGTAAGGTAAGTGTCACGCCAGAAACCAAGTCTGGGGAAGGAAAGAATAAGGCCGTCACCGATAAGAAAACGCAAGAAACGTTATCTATCGACAAGTTGAAGTCTCTGTGCGTTTCTAAAGAAAGATTAACTCAAAATGGGTTTGTTATGGAAGTTCCTGGAAAGATTGACTCAATTAAGGATTTTGTGGAGTGTAATCATTGTGGACTTGAATTTTCACGTGCTTGTGAATATCCAGTCAAGTCGATCGCAGATGTTGTTCATGAGACTTCCATTCCAGGTTTAAGTTTATCCAATACTGAAGATGATACCGGTGGAATCAGTAATGGTGATGCAAACAGTATGCAGAATCCATATACACAACAAAATCAACAAGACAAGCCTGTTCATTTACCATCTCGTTTCAGAACAAGTTGCAAGTTTCATCCTGGGAAAAAAATGACCAAGACAAACTCAAATTTGAAGATGTATCGCAGAGCGTACTCTGATCAATACTACTCGTGTTGTAATGAGCTAGTGTCAAATTCATCGGAAGGCTGTCAAGAATTGTCCTACCACGTGTTCAAACTATCAACGCCTCAAGAGCTACATCATATGAAACCATTCAAGAAGATATCACAGATACAAAAAGAAAGAACTGAATCAACGAAAACAATTGCCCAATCAACAGATGAGAAACATGAACCAGCTTTAAAACAAGAAGGTGGAAAGAGTGAGAATTTCAAGTCAAACAAAAAACTTAAGGCTATTGGATTGGACTGTGAGATGTGTTACACGAACTTAGGATTCGAAATGATGAAGCTAAGTATTGTTGATTTCGAAACCAACAAGTTGATCCTAGATGAGATTGTGAAACCAGAAGGTGACTTGATCATTGACTTAAATACATATGTTTCAGGAGTCTCTGAAATCCCATCGGATGCAATGACATTTGATGACGTTATGAACAAGCTAGTTGATATCACAGATGATGAGACTATCTGTATTGGTCATGGATTAGAGAATGATCTTAATGTGCTTAGATTAATTTATCCAAATGTTGTCGATACAGCCATTCTTTTCAGTGAGAATCAAATAGACCCTATGAGAAAAGATCCTTTGAAAAAATTAGCTTGGAAATACTTAAGTAAGAACATCCAAGGAAATCGACATGATTCATTAGAGGATGCTTTGATCCCTATTGAAATAGTTAGGAAAAATCTTAAATAATATCACACAAAATCTAGCAAGCATATACATTTGAAAAGCAAAAGAAAAACAAAGGTAGGAAAAAAGGAGAAAAAACAAACTTTTTATATCGGAGTCACCTTTTTTTCAACATTATTTTATTATACATCTTCTTTAACTTGGATATCTCTTTTCTATATATCACCCAGTAACTTCAATATTTTTTCTTGATTTGACGTCACCAGCTTCATCAATATACTGTTTTCCAGCAGCAGTCTCTTCACTTCAGCATTAACGTTGGGATCACTGTTTTCTTTAGAGCCGAGCAATGCCACATCGGTCTTCTTCTTCAAATTTGTTTCTAATAATGGAGAACGGGTAATTTTTTGATGACTCAGATTCGTGTCAACAAAAGATCCTGGGCTGGTCCCTGTGCCAGTGCCAGTAGCGGTACTTAGTCGACTACCGAGATCGAATCTAACAGATTGCCTTTTCACAGCATCTCCGAAATTCAGTAATGGAGTAGGCGGAAGCAGAGTGGTATCACCTGTATGAATTCTATCATCTGGGTCAATTGTCAGTTCTGATTGAGTAATTGTAGTTGTGTTTGAGCCTATTCTGTTCATTGGACTAAGTGGTGTTCTTGCAGCAGTTGACGCGGTCAATGAAGAATGAGGAGAATTAGGCAAGCTTGCTTGTCTCACAATTTGATTTTGGAACTTGTTTCTTTTCAACAAAGGATTGGTTTTTCTTGGAGGTTTGAATGAAAACTTAATTGGTGTTTCCAAACAACCTGTCCCCGCTGCAGCAGCCGTAGAAGTAGATGTGGTTGACATTGCTGATATGCTTGAATTAGAACTGGAACGTCTCAGGCTACCTCTACCAGCAACCATTCTTCCGTCATCAGTATACCTTATTGGTGTTTTATTGACTCTCTTGTATGGTGAGAATAGTGGTTTCACTCTAACTGATCTAGTCGATGGAGTGTGGGTGCCAATTGATCTGCTTCCCACCGATGTGATCCCTATCGAGCTTATGTCTCCCCCGTTGGAGGTTCGAATTGACGACTTGCGACTTGGGGTCCTTGGAGTGAATCGTTCGGTGCTCATTGTGAAAGTATCTAATTGTAGTGATGTTCTGTGGTGATTAGGGAATGCATAAGGGGTGTATTTGACGGGGTTCTACCTTCTGGAAAGGATCATGTATACACACACACACACCTGAAATTGGCCACAGGAAAACATCAACAAACATTCTCTTTAGCTGAGCAAAAAAGATTTTGGCACAAACAATCAAAACGCGCTAACAGTTCAAATTTTCGCACTCACAGCCACTGGTAAACAATAGAATGCGGCATGGCGGAAACGCTTGTGAGTCGTGACAATTTTGATTCATCTTATAACAATAATCAGTGATTTGATAAACATGTGTCTACCCTATACTCAGAATTATTCAATGCCAATATGATATTACACACTTCCATATATAAAGAAAAATACAAGTTTTGAAAATAACAAAAATTTATGAGAAAACATGCAAATTAACACAAGTGTGCATAAAGAAAAAAAATGCTTCAAACAAGTCCACTCAAACTCAACTTCTCCAAAAAGTTCGACAAATCTTCTTTTCTTAGTTCAATAAGAGAACTTTCAAAACTATCGATTCTAGCCTTGGCACCTGTTTCTGTGGCAATTTGCTGGAATGCCAATGAGAAAGTATTCAAAATTGTAAGTCTGTTTTGTTCAAAGTCAGCTTCATYGGCGACACCTTTCATGTTTGGATACTTTGGTGGCAAACCACAAACTAGATAAGTATCAGCGTCTTCATCAAGAGAAGCAATCACAAGTGGTAGTAATTCATTGTCTAATTCAGCACAACACTCTAGAATCCAGTTACCTAGTTTAGCTAGAATCAATGGGTTTTGGAAAAGTTTGGAGTTTTTCGTGAAAGTCTTGATCTCAACAGCTGATTTTTCAATTTGAGAAGAATAAAGGCCGGATGATTCCAACGATGTTTTCAAATGAGAAGAATTGAAATCCTTAAGAACGACAAGTCTAAACACCCTTAAATTCTTGATCATTTTCTTTTGGAAAATTTCGAAACCTTTCTCAAAGATAAATTGTTGTTGTAACTTGGCTATTGTGATACCATTTGTAATTAGTTCAAAATCAGATAAAGAGTCAAATGCTTTCCAAAAATTATTCACAAACTGGGCTTCTCTCTTCTTAATCAACTTTCCAATATCTTTCTCTCCATTCTCATCTTCGGCATCGTCTGCTGGTGTGCTGGGGCTCTCCTTTGATTGAAGTAATGTTCCAGTTGGATCATCATGTTCAAGAAGAGCAGTCACTGCTTCCACGAAATCACTGGCACTGATAGAACCGTGAAATCCAAAACTTCTACTAAATCCTTCTCTGAAAACATCGGTCAATCCAAATTTGGAAAGATTCTTCTTGAAAACAGACTCCAGTTTTTTTCTCAAATCTATATCCAAATAATGCCAGTTTTGGTTGGCAGATGCCAATGAAATTCCCATTCTAGCAAATAATGTTTTCAACTTCTTCTTACCATCGTTAGTGTAGAGTTGGAGCTTTGCATTCACATAATTGGAATAGAAAAATGAGCTGTATAAGTTCCAATGACGAAGCAAAAATAAACCAAAATCTGTATCCATGCGAAGGCTGTGATCGTCTGCTCTGTTTCCTCGGCTGGCATCGAAAGCGGTCGTCGTTGAATTGGTTAAATTATCTGTGGATTGAATTCTGTTCACTTCTTCTTTCAACAAGGGTAACAGCTCGTCATAAATTTCAGGATGAGCAGCATATAATGATGTTGTTCCAACAATTGAAAACCAAAGACTCTCCACATTGGTTTCTCCTATCGTGGATAGTAAAGTGTACATCTGCAAAGCTGCCGAAATTGTCAAAGATGTACCTTGGTTATAATAATCTTCAAGTGTCTTTTCATGTTGTTTGATTATACTCTTTCTTTGTTTCTTTCCTGAACTTGGACTACCGAGACGTCTTTTTCTCGAAGTCTTGATGGACTCTTCAAAATCTTCATCTGCATCTGTGTCGGCCAGTTCTTCTTGCTCCTCTTCCTCTTCGTCATCATCATCATCGTCCTCATCTTCTGCATCGCTATCTATAGCAACCAATGCACAGTAAGCTTGTTCTTCATTTTTCAACTCAACTGCAGAAGAACCATCATCAAARCAGGTGATCATATGAGAACCAAATAAATTGTCCAAATTCCATGGTCTGTGTCCATCAATAACGTATATCTTTCTTGTGAGTTTGAATGTCTGCTGTTGCTGTTGATCATTTGAGCTTGAATCAGGAGTCACTGGTGCATTATATGGGTCTGTGTCAACATGATCACTAACATCAATTTCAAGAAAACTTTCAAGATCAACCATGGATCCACAACCAATCAATATGATTGTRGAGATACTATCATCAATCTTCTCATATTTGGATTTCAAATCATTGTAACCAACGACTGGAAGTAACTGAAAGACAATCAAGTTCTTTTTCAGTAAAGAAGAGAGTATTTTGCTGGCACAGATTGCATCAACATTTAAACTCGACACGAAAATGATCATTTTGCATGTTGAATGTGTCAACGACGTTTGTTTTATTTCATCAAAGGCCTTTGAAAATTCCTGTGGAGTCAAGATCATATTGATTTGTTGTTTTTCAAAAAGGTGTTGTTCAACGTGTAACTAAGGAAAAAGGGTCGGTTTCCGTATGTATGTTGTAACTTGTACCGTGTTTGTATGTGAATTTTGATAATTTGAAGGTGCAAAAACATGGACGCGTTGTAAGTTGTCTCAATTTGACTCTTCAAAAAAATCCCATTCAGTTCACGCCGCACACTTGCTTGCACCATATATATACATGTCTTTGCCTTCAAAATGCCTTCAAAATGCCTTCAAAATGCCTTCAAAATGTTTAGTCAACTTGAAATAGATTTGAATGAATTACAGACTTTTTTACTGTTTACGGCAGCTTGTCAGCATTCACTGGCACCTAACATATGAGAAAAATCCAAAGAACCATATGAATCGAAATAAAAGTGTATGTACATGAAACCTAAAATGCTACAAATTAAAAGAGTACAAAGTTTAGACACAATCAAAATTAAACCTCCATGGAAGCCAAGTAATCCTTGATTTTGTATATGTTACTGCTATCGCACCACATCAAATATGGATCAGCCTTTATGCCATCCCTGACACCCATACATTTGAGATAGATTTTGCACAAGATCTTAAAAGTAAATAAGTCTGGTTCAATAGCATTTGACTGCATTTCAGAAACTAACTTTGCCACCATCTGTAAATTCTGAGTCTTCTTCCAAATTGTAGAGATCATCATATTGAACACATCAACATTCAAACCAAACTCATACAATTCTATGCACTTATGAGATTTGATGAAGTTCCAAAGAAACAATGCTTCATCTAAACGATCAAAGTCATGAACTAATGAATTAAGAGAAATTTTCAATAGTATTGGAAGAGTCTGTGTGTTGACTTCGGGGTGTGATGGGTCTTTCAATGAAGCTTCTGTCACTGATTTTAATAGTTTGTCATTGACAGGCTTGATGTTGCTCAACAGTTCGTCATTGACAGGCATGTTGTTGGTGGATAAACCCCTTGTCTTTGTACCAAGTGTATCTTTACTTAAATTCAAAATTTCAGGCAGGTTCTTGACAAATGCTCCAATTATTTTCTTCATGATGAAATCTGTTAACTCTTCGCTCGTTTGAATGGTGTTGTTGATATAATTTAGCGTTGGAAGTAAAGCACTGGAAATTTTCTTGTTGTTATCAATCTGTTCCTTGAGTTCCGTCATTAATGCTGCATCATTACCATTGGAAAGAACAAACTTACCCTTTGTTTTTCTTCTCTTCTCAGGAATATCATTATCTTTCAAGTTTGCAAATTCTTTCAATGAGTTCGTAATACCAATGTCTCCGTGTTGTCTTCCTAAATGTTCAAAAATCTTTTCAAAGGATTTCTGTTCTTCAAATGATGTTAGTTTGGATTTTGCCATCACAGATTGTGAAAAGTCTTCAAAAAAATCATTAAAAGGTGATTTGGTGGTCAATGATTCAGCAACACTTGTTTTTTTCGGCTTTTCAGATTCTCGAACTGAGATATGATGTGAGAATGGACGAATCCTTATTGCTGTAGCTTTATGAAGCAGCACGGGTAGTCTTCTATTAAGCATGGCTTGAAAAATAATGATGTTTGTTAAGTGATGTTGAGTTATGGCTYYTGTCACTGTACTGGGGTGTTGTGTTGGCTATAGTARGAACCTGGAAATGCATCTGAATTTGAATTTTGCAAATGTAAAAAAAAAATGTGCGATTCAAATCTTTTGAGCTTGACTCTATATATACGTGAATTTGGCATGTGTTCTACACCACATCTAAGTACTGATTCAACTCCCAACTCAAAATTACGATAGGTCATGGAATTTTTACTACATGCTAATTATCGTTTCTAGTTATTGAAAATCATGTCCACCGCTGTGGTTGACTTCCGTGTCTTTGTGCGAATGAAATTATGATGTTAAATCATTTAACAGGAAAGGTATATACAGAAGATAAGAGCAATATGACGGATTGAAAACTCATGATTTCTTGAAACGAGAGACAGGATCAAACGCCATACCAATGAGTTGTTTGCTTCAGGGTGTTCAAAGTGAAAGCCCAAATCCGAATTGAAAAGTTTGAACAGGTGGAGAGTTTATTTCTCTTGTTTGTGGATCTTTGGTAAAAGTCTAGAAGCATGGTAGTTCAATGTTGGTTTTGCTGGAGGTGGCACCTTTTGACCAGTAGACATGCACTCTTTCAATTTCAACTCTAACACTTTGCAAACTTTAGCACCTTCACCATTTGATGCCCAACATGTTAACATTTGAGACATTACCACAAGACATGGGTTTGTTTGTTGTTTAGCGACTTGGTTTTTCACTCTCAATCTTGGAAGAGGAGGAACAGAGCTTATCGTCTTTGGCTTCATGGTTGATGTTTCTTATGGATTAGATATCCTAGCTGTAATCTGTGGAGAAAGGCTTTTGAAAAATGTACCAAATTCCAATCGATTCAAGAAAATCGATCGCTGATGATTGAAACTTGAATGATTAAAAAGTAATCGACGCGCGTCGATCGGCCTCTGCTGTAAGAATTCGCCGCGACACGACAAAACATATGGAATTTGATTTTTGAACACGGGAAATTCATTAATTTATTTTATTCGACTTTTTGAATGTTTTGGTGTTTTTTTTTTCTTATGTTGCAGACTTACTCCCTCTAATTACAACTTCAATATCCCCCCTCCACTCTTTCTAATTTATTTATTTAAATTTAGATTTTTCTCCCTCCATTCTTTCTCACTCCTCCAATTTTTTAAAATGACTCTTTCAGTTTCTAGAGAAGAGGAAATTACCTTATCAGATCGTGAGCCTTCATACAGTTCCAAAAGATCACATAGCTTCGATAACAACAGCGAACAAGGTGACAGCAACAAGAGAAAAAAAATGACAACAAAAAATGATGACAAATATAGCAATGATGATTCAATAAATCCAGATGAAGGTTTATCAGTTTCCAATAATAACCAAGAAATTATCGAATTATCCTCTGACGATGAAAATGATGACAGTGACATAGTTGAAATCGAAGAACACAAACACGAACAATCCGGCGCCGAATACAGCCCTGGTGATGACAGTGAAGATGAAATCGACGATGATGATGATATGGACTCAAGATTGAAAAAATTCCGTTTTTCTCCAAGCCCTGAAGATGAGCAAAATGGTGATGGCAAACACGTCAAAATTTATGAACAAGACCCACTGCCTCCATTGAACAAAATTAAAATCACGAAACAGGTTTGTGATGAAGCGAGAACCTTCTTGAAAACAGAAGGCCATATGAAATTTTTGAGATTATTTGTTCCTGATGACCCAACTTCCAATGACATATTGATCCTGATTAATTTGTTGGGGTATACTCCAAAGGCTGTTGAAAGAATGAAAACTGAGTCCGACACTGATGATGAATTTATGAGAACCTGTATTATTTATTTGCAACAAGCTATAAATAGGGTGATCAGAACAAGAACAAGACTTCATAATTTTTATAAATTGGARCATTTATATGATGCTTTGGAAAAGTCAAAAAAGATTTTGGTTCTTACAGGWGCCGGTATTTCAACATCATTGGGTATCCCTGATTTCAGATCATCACAAGGTTTTTATTCAAAAATGGCTCACCTGGGTTTGGATGATCCACAAGATGTCTTCAGCYTGGATGTTTTCAGAAGAAATCCAAACGTGTTTTACTCCATTGCTCACATGATTCTTCCACCCGATGCTGCATTTACACCATTGCACGGTTTCATCAAATTATTACAAGATAAAGGAAAGCTACTCAGAAATTATACACAAAATATTGACAATCTAGAGGGTAATGTTGGTGTTACCCCAGATCATCTCGTGCAATGTCATGGTTCGTTTGCAACAGCATCATGTTTCACGTGTAAATATAAAGTTCACGGTGATGTCATTTTCCCACATTTAAGAAGACAACAAATCGCATACTGTCCATTCTGCACAGCTGAAAGAAGACTTAAACGTCAACAATTTGAAAAATTAGAAGATGAGGGTGCAACATCCCGTAAGTTTGAATTCATTGAGTCATATGGTGTTATGAAACCAGATATTACATTTTTTGGAGAAGACTTACCCGACAGATATCACAATTTTATCAAAAGAGACATACTGGAGTGTGATTTACTACTCTGTATCGGTACTTCTTTGAAGGTTGCCCCAGTTAGTGAAATTGTTAACTTGCTTCCTGAACATGTTCCTCAGATTCTGATTAACAGAGACCCAATTGAACACTCGGAGTTCGATATAGAATTATTGGGTTATGGTGATCAAGTCATCACTTGGTTATGCAAAAAGCTAGGATGGAAAATTGACCACAAAGACTTCGAAAAGATTGCCAACTCTGGACTTGAAGTTGAGGCTTTGGATGAAAACTCATATAGTATTACAGATGCCAACCAAAGGAAACAAGAAGAGGAAAAGAAGAATCAAAACGAGCAAAACTAGTTGTGCCATGAGTTCTCTATATGTTTAGCTCTGACTCGCATTTTTTTCGGCTACCATTTTGTAATTTTTTTGTCATCCTGCATTTACATCTTATATACTGTGTTTTGATTGTAATTTTTTTTGTATAGTAAATAATAATAGTGATTTTTTTTTTGTTTTCTGATACGCCATTTTTAGCTCGAATATGAACAGTTATTTGCCCTGTTTGATCGGTTTTCAAACAAGAATTTTGATTGCTGCGCGCACATCGTTCTAAGAGACACCTCAAAGGATCATGAAATCGAACCCGTGTTTTTCTGCTGATTCTTCTATATCTACCCCTTTCTTTCTCCTCAGCAACACACCTTTGACATCCAACTAAGTCAATTTTATCAAGAATCCAATCACCATGAATCCATCAGGAGGTTATCCAGGWCAAACACCAGGAGCAAGAATGCCTAACCAATATGGTCGTCCTCCACCGCAAAGATCCCCTGTCCAGCAACAGTTCAGACCAGGTCACAGGGCCACAAATTCAGCTGATTTGGCTAAACAATACGAAAGAGATATCCATCAAATCAACAAATATTTATTCAGAGAATTAGGAGAGAATGGTCATCGTGCTGAACGGTATATTGCCCATGTGAGAATTATTGAAGACTCCAAATCGCCAAGTTCCAGACCACCACCAAACAGTCATCCCAGAAACAAGAAATCCCGTATTTTGATTTTATCTGTCAAACAATCTGGAAGAGTGAGAATCCATAAGTCCAGGGAGAACCCAGATGGGTCTATTCAAATTGGTAGAACCTGGGATTTCGAAGAGCTGGTTAGAATTGAGTTGGATGAAGATGTTCCAACTGGTTTCATTTTGGAGATTGGTAAGAACTACTATTGGGAAACAAACAGTCCCAAAGAACGTAGAGTTTGGTTAACCACTGTGTTAGAACAATACATCAAATATTTCAATGGTAAGAGAGTTCCAAAACTTGACAATTGTTCTCTTCAATACTTTCATTTGCAAGTGGATCCACAAGCAGTCCAAGAGGCTCAACCACGTCGTTCTATTCCTTCATCTTCTCACAGTACAAGTTATGATGGTAGTCGTACTTCTTTCTCTAGTGCTCCAAAAACTCCAACATTACCTTCCACTGCATCATCACAATCAAGTCCTAGATTGAGACAAGGATCTCTACCTCTAGGTAAGCAAAGAATTTCTGGTCCAACTATTCCTGATTCTCTGACTTCTCCAAGAAAGGGCAATTTCAAATTACCAGATGATAACTATAACCCTGATATGGCACATAAAAGAAACACCAGTAATAAATCCATTGAAAAGTTCATGGCTATGCAAACAACTGCAGCATTGGCAGAAAAGGAAAAAGGTGCCAAACAAGAAGCTGAAAAACGTGAGAAAGAGCAAGCTATTCTTGAGAGACAAAGAGCTCTTGAACGTCTCGAAGCAGAAAAGAAAGAGAAAATAAAACGTGAAAGAGAGAAGCGTGAACAAGAAATCCATGAAAGAGAAAGAGTGGAACGTGAAAGATTGGAGAGACAGAAACATGAGAGAGAGGCCCGTGAAAGAGAAAGAGCTGAAGCCGAAAGATCAAGGGCTGAATTGATTGCTAGAAAGGAAAAGGAGGAGTTGGAGAGACTGAGATTGCAACAAGTTGAAGCYGAAAGACAGAGACAAGCACAAATTGAAAGAGAAAATGCCGAAGCTGCTGAAAGAGAACGTGAGTTAGAACAACGGAGACTGGCACAGCAATCGCTTGGTGGTGGTGGTAGTAGTGGTGTTGTTCCTGAATTGCTGTCTGCTAAGAGTAATACCAATAGTTCTGGTCGTCAACATTCATTGGCTTCATCTGTTGGGTCCATTAAGTTTGTTGGTCATAGACGTAGCATGTCTGAAATTGAACAAATTACTTCTCCCCAAAGTGATGAGGAATTTGATGGTGTCGGTGATGATTTCATGGATGATAATTACGATGATGAGGAAGATAAAACATCACCATTGAACTTAGGTGCTTCTAAGAAAAATGTGTTGGTGCCACCTGCGATCAATGTGGAAGAATCAGACACCTTTTCTGAGTCTATCGATGAGACTGCTCAATCCAGACCACACGCTAGATCCAGAGCTTTCAGTAGAATCGATACAGAAACTAAAAAGCAAAAAGATTTCTATGAATTGTTTGAAGAAATTGGATTTGATCCTGCCACCGATGATGCTGCATCTTTAGAAAAGAAGATTTTGAGAGAGTTAGAAAGAATACAGTTTCAAAAGATCAATTCTCTCACTRAGATGACAGAGACTATGAAAGGCTTAACAAGTTCTGTCTCTAAAGCTCTTGATGATTGTAACAAGATCGATCCACTGATTTCATTGTATGGTGTTCAGCTTTCTGGTTTTAAGGATGATGTGGAGTATATTGAGAAGCAAGGTCATGGTTTACAAGTGGAAACAACTAACAAGAAACTTTTGATTCAAGAATTGAATGATATTTTACATTCGGTGGATATTCCTGATAGTCAACTTAATGTGCTATTGTCATCTAAAGTTGAAGCTGGTTTACATAATAGTGAGATTGAAAGTGTTTTGAGTGAACTTTATGTTGCAATTGCTAAAATGAGAGGGACCGGTGATGATGATGATCAAATGGGAAGAATGAGAGCTTTGCAGGAAAAGAAGAGAAAGTATGAACAAACATCAAAGACATTTATTTCCAACTTCAAGGAACAAGCTCGTAGAATCTTTGCTGTCACAWGCACAAGTCTCAATTCCAAGCTGGGTCTTCTCAAGTCTGATGGTGATACTTCGAAATTTATCGAAGAGACTGTTCTTGGGAAATTTTCTTCTCTGATTTCACTTTGTGGTATCATTGCTTATGCGAAACAGGTTTCAGAAGCTGATTATGACGAAATTATTGAAATCTATCAACAATCTTTCACGCCATTCTTTGATAATTATGCTTCCGTTTTGTTAAGCAAATTTGATTCTCAAACTTTCAACTTGGATTTATCATCATTTAGTTTTGATTCACCTCCAAAAATTCTCATTGATAAGACTTCTGCCAAACTGGGATCATCAACTAAATCCAAAAGACCAACCAGTAATAGTCATTATGATAGATTGGAAGAATTGGGTCTAGGTAGCTTCAACGCATCTGCCAAAACTGTTGCTGCTAAGGTTCTTTCTAGTGAAGAACAGATGGGTGTGCTGTTGTCTTCTCTAATTGATGATTTTTTCACACTAATTACATTGCATCAAGAATTCATTATCAAATTGTTCTCAATTTCATCTTCTCCTTCTGCAGAATTTGAAAGCATCATTAAGGAGTCCATTCAAACAAGAATTTCAAATTTCAAAGAAAGAAAAGCTGGTACTTTATTTGAAGCTGAAACTGATAGAGATCTCAGTGACAAATTGTTCGATGTTATTGATGTCATTCACTCTAATTCAACTAAATCTATAACTGACAAGATCACAACCACTGTCAATAGATATGTTCTTCAAACTCCTTCCCTATTGATGTATTCTCAAAGTTTCAGCTCAACCTTGGGATCTACAAATCAAGAATATGTGTTTGGTAAGCTAGTTAAGTTGGAGTCAAGATTGAATAAAATATGGGGTCGTTGGATTGAGCATCAATTAACAATCATTAGCTCCACTCCTTTGAGCAACACTGTTTTGCCTTGTACAAAGGCTTTCCCTGCTCTGGTTCGTAAAGTTGAAAATATAATAGAAGCACTTTCCATTGATGATTATAAAGAACTGGCATCTTACAAAGAATTGGCTACAAATTATGAAGCAATATGGAACGCAATCAATTGTATTTTAACCAATTTCGAATCTGAAAACCCAGAGAACTTCAACGTTGTTAGACGTGGTACCGATATGTCTTCAACGACCATTGCTCGCATGAACACGGCTCCCGAAAATACAGAAAGCATCAATAATCACTTGATATTGCTGATCAACTACAAATGGCTCTCTGACCAAATCAAAGATCTTGACACGCTTCCAAGTCATATGAAGGGTACTGTTGATGAGCTGAGATCTACTGAACTGTCACATTACTGTCAACTTATTGCGCAAACAAATACTATTGGCGAGTTGGTTGAGTTGTTGAAGCATATCAATGAATTAGCAAAGACTCGTACTAACCCAAGTAAGACGAACGCTTATTCAAGTTCCATTGTCAAGAAGGTGTTGGCTAAATTCCAAGGTGATCATTTGAGAGAAACTATCAAAGAGTTATCATCGATTGTTTCCAAACAAATTATTGGTACATGCTATAGTAGAGAAGGTGACTTTGAAAATGAATTCAGTCGTAAGATTGGTGATGAAATTGAAAAGGATCTATTTGTCAGTTGTTTGAATTCTTTGAGTATTATTTACACTACCAATTTCTCCAAGTTGGGCTCAATTTTGAAGGACTACTATGATAATGTTTCTAACCCTGCTGATAAGTCTGTGATTACACGTTATTTCAACAAGGAAATGACCAGTCTTTAGGATGTGTCTTTGGTTTTTCTTATATTTTTTTTCTATTTATGTATTGTATGTATTGACGTTTTTGTGTGTTTTATCCCGGTAATCAATTGTCCTGTTTATTTTTATTTTCTTTTTTTTTCCTAACACGTTACGGTGGAGGTGGTCCGTGGAGGGAGTGCGGCTCAATTTTCARTTTTCTTGTTTAACTTTTAGCATGTGACTGTCYTGTCAGTAGTTTGTAAAAGACATTCTTTATACGAGAATCACTTCAAACCACAACTCCTTCAAGATGACGGGATCCTAGTCAGTAGGCATCACAACATCATCATAACAACGTCATCATCGTCATGCTGAGAATATTTCTCAACTTGTTGCTGAATGYCATAGCTGCAGTTATACAAGTTCCCCTCCTGATCTTTCACGCCTTGGGTTTAGAAATCCCTCTTTCCCTGTTTGATGTTCATTTCACCAGAGCAGACAATGTTTCTTCTCCTCTTGGTTCAAGACGCTCCAGTAGATCCAAAGAATTGTCACCAAAGGCTAATGGAAGTCTGAGAAAAAARCAAGGTCAGGTTCAAGATCAAGATCAAGATATAGCCGTTTTGCACAAGAGAATAATAGATGCCGTTGATATCGTCGAAATAGTCCATGCTCATGGCTACAAGATTCATGAGCATGTTGTTCAAACAAGAGATGGTTATCTTTTATCAGTTCACCGAATATTAAAGAAGGAAGCTACATCAACTGATTATCTGGCGGAAAGTCCGGTTGTTTACATGCACCACGGCTTGTTAACTAATAGTGAATTGTTTGTGTTGGGTGATAAGACTTCAAAATGTTTACCATTTCTTCTGGTTGATGCTGGTTATGATGTTTGGCTTGGAAACAACAGAGGCAATAAGTACTCYAGAAAACATTTGACTCTTTCTTCTCTCGATGCCAAGTTTTGGGATTACTCGTTGGATGAGTTTGCTATGTTTGATATTCCTGATACAATTGACCATATTTTGGATGTTTCAAAGAAGGAAAGTGTGACGTATATTGGCTTCAGTCAGGGTTCTGCCCAATGCCTTGCCGCTCTTTCTTTGAGTGCAGAATTGAATAGAAAAATCAATCTCTTTATTGGCTTGTCGCCAGCTATGATTCCAAAAGGTTTGAATCATCCTGTCTTTTCGTTTTTTGTTGAGTCTGCTCCTAATTTGATGTACAGATTGTTTGGACGTAGAGCCATATTGCCTTCTGTTGTTTTTTGGCAAAAGTTAATGGGACCTTCTCTTTATGAAGATGTTGTCACAAAATCAGTGACTTTGTTATTTGGTTGGACATCAGATAATATCTCTTCTTCCCAAAAAAAGGTTGGATATGCTCACATTTTTTCTCCTTCCTCTGTGAAGTCGGTTGTTCACTGGTTCCAAATAATTAGCAATAGACGTTTTCAAATGTTCGATGAAGGTGGAAGTTCTGGTTCCAGATTGGTTTACTGGAGTGGTGCTTCGTTGAAAACAAATAGAGTTGCTCCTTTTCCTACTCAGACTATTACTACTCCAATGCATTTGATTTATGGTAAAGCAGACTCGTTGGTGGATATTGATAAAGCTCTTGAAAATTTACCAATTTCAACAACGACGTATGGAGTTGAAACTTATGAACACATGGATGTTCTCTGGGCTAAAGATGTTGAGAAATCTGTCTTTGAAAATGTGTTCTCCAAATTAGATGAATACCATGTCACTACTAAATAACTCATCACATTATTTAACACAAAAAATCATACCTATTCACAAAATTAGAGATTTGGGCAAAGTCAATATTTGTCTCATTAACATACTGCATATTTTTTTTAACCATGTTGCTTTGATATTTTGGCTGCTATATATACTCATGAATATGGATGAAAAGTTATCATTCTTGGTTTATCTTGGTTCAAATTATATTTGATCCTAAGTAAACGTTTTTTTTTCTTCAACTAAAGATTTCCCGCAGAAAAGTTAAAGTCATCCCCAACCATATGTTTGTTTTAGTAAATGAGAGGTTTTGCCTGATATGTTGGGAAATATATGTCGTTTTTACTATGAAAGGTTTTTAGTAACATTCCAAACCAAGAAAAAAAWTAATCCACGTGGTTCCTAASGGGATCGAACCGCTGATCCCCGCGTTATTAGCACGATGCCTTAACCAACTGGGCCAAGGAACCTCGGATGTTGTTGTAGGGACTGGTGATGGAAAAGTGGGACTRGTCCATGGATGCTTAGCTGAGCCTTGGTTACTGATGATAAGGTGTTCCCARTAGGGCAAGTGCGGGGTAGCTGAGTGTACTCGAGCGAGAGATATATAGTTGGGTGATTCCCTCTCTGTTACTCAGAGTTGGTTTCGCCTCTTGTTCCTTTTATAGAATCATCCAATCAATCAATCAATCAATAAATTCTTTTTTATTCAGCAGTTATACAATAAAATATAAAAACTGGTGGTTCAGACCATCAAAGATCAAGCACCATTAGTTATTGAAGGGAGTTGTCTATCTCTCTTTTAAACTCAATCATCACTTGTAACAGATAAGCAACCGGCATTGTTAAAAAACAAAATCGAGGYCTTTCATCCTCCAAACATGATAGTGAAAAACCTTTCACCGTATTCAAAGTAAACTTTAATTAGTTAATCAGCAACAAAAATCCATCAGTACCAGTCTATTTCCCTTAATATGGGAATTCTTTTCTATAATGATTATGAGTTGGATTTGCAATCACTGTAGTTGTGAGATAGTAGAGTGTTGTTCAAGTGATGCAATAGTTGTAGCAATAGAAATTGGTATAATTAGTAGCAGCGTTTTTATCCGATTAGTGAGTCATTTGTATGGGAGAATATTTCTTATGTGAACTTGCCTTTGATATACGTTTAAAATCACCTAATGAAAACCGACCAAAGAGAAATGCCAACAGTGAGATAAGTGTAGTGTAATGATGTAAAAATGTAATGAGTTGAGTTAACCTATGAGAGTACTATAAATTGATGAGACCTCTTGACATATAATTCCTTCATCGAACCACCTCCAGAAATAAGCACCATAATAACATAACTGAAAATGGAATAATAACACAAATTCAAGCCAAATAAAAATAACATGAGCAACAAGAATAATGAATAATAAACTTCAATAAAAAGCAAAAGACTGAAAAAACAAATAGCAAAAGACTGAAAAAACAAAAGGCAAAAGACAGAAGAACAAAAAAGGAAAGACAGAAGAAACAAAAAACAGTTTAAAATCTTAAAGACAAAAAGAGTTTGGAAAAACCCAAACATTAACAACAATAATGAAAATTAATAATATAATCTTTTCATATCCTTTTTTTTCTTTTTTTTTTTAACACAAAAAACACATTGCTCGACTTCTAGGCTTAAAACAAAAATTTACACCAAAGTCCAGAAGGAGCTCTATAATACATTACCCTAACCAGAGGAATCCATTTTCAAATTGTATATACTTCCTTCAAATTTTCAAAAGTCAGAATCAAATTGTTGAAGTGTTGTTTCAATACCCACTTAGAACTTCCACTCTTTCTCTTCAATTAACTTTATCATGAGGGAAAGCCCCTTCTCTTCAAATAATAGCCCCTTGATTTCATCGTTGTTCAATTCTTGCCCCATCACATTGTCACATTTGAATAATATATGTTCACGTGTAATTGTTTCTTTCCCACATGCACATGTAATTTTAGGTTTATTAAGTAGATCTTGAAGTTCAGAATTTGACCCAAAGTTGATTCTTAATCTATTCAATCTAGCTGTAATATTTCTTCCTTTCTCTTTGTAAATCTTCTCCAATTGAACACACTTTTTGTAAACGTGATAGATGTGTTTGTGCCATTGTTCGTTGTTTTTCCAAAGGAATTTGATGAACTTGGTGCAAAGACCATCTGGACCAACTGACTTGTTTGTTTGTAAGTTTGTAATGATTTCTGTGATTTCTTTATCCTTTAATTCAGGCCAACAATGGGCCTTCTTTGCCAAAAAAGCCGCCAAATTCCCAGGAGCGTTTCATTATTACCACATCCAGCACAGATTGGGTCTGAACTCTACTTCCRACTGTCAATTCTGCCATTCCGACTACATGGAGACTTCTAACCATCTATTAGATGAGTGAGTGATCACTGATTTGATTTGGGATATAGTCAGAGGAGGAACTGCCACCAGACTGGACTCCAAGAACCCGCCAATCCAGGTTCAAGAAAAGTTCTTGACCAGAAGAATAATGYYTCCTCACCATATGGTGAAAGTGGATTTATATATCCACATTCTGATTAAATTCTCCACTCACATTCACAGTGAACAAGCAAGAAAGCTCTTGAAAGTTGATATTCCAGAATGCCCAACACTTGAAAAGGTGGAGAAGTTGGTGAAGAAGATAATCCATCGGTACCAGCTTCCTCTAAGAATCTGAGTTGTTGAAAGGGAAATCTAGTTTAATCAAAAGAGTAATCCATGCATTTTCCGGCTTTTTGTTCTTCTCATTCTTTTTCTTCGTCGGAAATGATGAGTTTACTAACCATTTAGATAAATAGTGTTTGAACTTATATATATATATACTCATGTGTATATTTTGATAAATTTGATGTTTTAGGTAAAAAAAAAAAAAAAATGGAAGAAAGTATTCTATTTTTTTCTCCACCATTTTCTAAACCATCATCAAAATAAACATCATATTCTGGGGATCGGATTAATTTGAAGTCTTGTAACCGTGGTCTTGCAATGGGATTCTGTCATATGTAACAATTTTCTCAGGTAGTACCTTGAAGCCATCTATCGTGAAGCCATCTCTTTTGATATGTTCCAATTGGGTGTGATCATTGAAACGTACTAGGAAATGACTCTCTGTTGGAGTTGCTGCTTTGCTGTTAAATTTGGCAATTCCTGCCACCCCAATGTTGTTGTTGTTATTGTTGGTGTTGTTAATGTTTACTTTTTCTAGTTTCTTCTTCATGATATTTAACCTGTTGTTGCTTATGTGAATGGGTATCTTGTACAGAATGACCTTGCTGCTATCTATTGTGGTTTTGTGTTTTGTTGTTAATATTTGAGATGTGCAATTTGGGTCGTTGCTGTTGTTGTGATTGTTGTTATTCTTTCTCTCAAGTTTGTTAACCCGTTTGATAGTAGTTTTCACCTCCGATGTTATTCTTCTCCTTTCTTCTGAAATCTCCTTCTCTTTAGCTTCAGCTCTTTTCCTTTCATCATCAACTTCTCTGCTGATCTTTTTACTTTCTTCTTCCCATCTCTTCCTGGTGTTTAGTGATCGTGTTACTTTCAGGTTCTGCTGTAACTTCATCTTGCTGTTGTGTCGAGGTTATGATCCGAGGTGTACCAAGATGAGACTCGGGTTCAGGCGGATCAGCTCTTGTTGTTCTTGATGATGAGGTTTATCGATATCGCGTTTGGCTGATTTGTTTGATWGTTCAGAAATCTCAGGTGTGTGCGAGGCTTTTACTTCTTCTGATGTTGCTGGTTCCTGTGAGCCATTTTTCTGAGATTTTTCTGAGAGTTCGCTTCTGCTTCCGCATCTTTGGATGCCAATGATTCACTCATTCTCTTTAGGTGTTCAGGTAGGATAGGAAACACTGTGGCTCGGGTCTTAATATCCTTTGCCAGAGTTTTTTCCCGTATAGTAGTTTTTTGTCGTATTTCGCCATCTGTGTGTTGTTGTGATTGCTGTTAATGGGGGAATTTAAGAAGTAGCCTTTATGGCCAAGCTGGTAAGGCATCGCACTAGTAATGCGGAGATCCTCGGTTCAAATCCGAGTGAAGGCAGTTTTTTGCAGTTTGCAATATATTTTATTTTACTTTAGTTRTTATTTTCTTGCCTTGAATTTTTTATTACTTTGAAGTATCAATCATAAGGTGTTATTTTGTTTCTTACAAAAATATACAAGGTCTAATACACAGAAATTTTGGGAAAAAAAATTTACATCTCAGTTTCAATCTCCTGAAGGGTGACTTTTCCATCTTTATAACCCGTAAACAACCAACAATGATCAAATGCTTGTTCTGATCTGAATTTAACGATGTTTTTGCTTCTTCCATTATCGAACCGAAGTGTTCCTTTGCTTTTCAAAAAAGAGAAACCAAATTGAGGTTTGTTCATGATCAAAATTGCTGAACTTTGTTGTTGAGATTCTGACATTGCGGAAGTTGATGAATTCATATTATCAATTGAAGGAACAGTTTTCTTAACTTTCTTACAAAACTGAAGAGATCCAGATTCATCGTACTTGTAAAAACGTGAAAACCCATCCCATGTGATCAACACAACGGTGTTTGGTCTAGTTGATATATCACTGATTCCTTTATGCTTCACATTGTATGTTTGGGAAAGAGTACGTATCTCTAAGAACTCAGAGTTCTCAATACTGTCAAGCGAATCAATAGTGATTGTTGAAGAAGCTGAACCGGCAAGTAATTTTTCTGTTAAGGGATCATAATGTAAAGCAAGAATTGGATATGGATAATGCGAAGAATTGACTGATATGACCCGAAGACTATCGTTGGTTAAATTGAAGGATACCACATGTCCACTTTCATAACCGACAGAGAACACATTATCATTAATCCAAACGATCTTCATTACCACACCAAAATCTCTTCCAGATTCTTCATCATATTGTATATTGATTTCCTTATCATTCTTTTCAATCTGTTGAACAGCACTCACTGCTTTGTAAAGTCTTTTCAAAGAGTACACTTTCGCAACCTTAGAGATTTCATAAACGTCAAAACAGTTGGAATCCTGGGTACTTGGTGCAACTAACTTGTTTTCACAAAAGGCAACATTGGAAAAATTGAGAGGATTCACAGGCATATCAAACAATTTATCAGGAGATATCCACTTGCTTATGTCATTCCTAGTGGCAAACACTTTCCGTTGTAGAGGACTATCTCTTTTCCAAAGATATCCGTTCCCGTTCTCTGTACGGATCAATTCAAACAGATCCCAAATGATAACTTCTCCATCTTTACCATGGGTAAGCAACTTTCCAAACTCTTGTTCAGTCAATAATGGAGCCATGTTTCCATCACTGACTTTTTTCCACCGTAAACCAGGTTGAACAATTGAAATCACTGGACCATCGTGTGCTTTCCATGATCCTATTGGCCTTCTCGTATTGATATCCCACCAGAAAACCCAACCAGACTCATCACCCGTGATCAATGTTGTTTCAAGCAATGCAAACACTTCATTTGGATCTTGAGCTTTGGCACAGTTTTCATCTGGTACCGTATATGAAAACCCAGAAGGTAGGTAGAAATCAAGCATGGCCGACACTGGGGAAAGATGACCCCTAAAACTGGCCTTGGATTTCAGGGATTTTGCTCGCACATTTAATTGGCAGTTTGGATTTGATGGAAGTAGTGATGTTGGCATGAAAGATGTTGGCATGAAATGAGATGACTTTATGATGGATTTGATGTTGTCATGAATGATTCTTCCGAAAGATTTGTGGTACTAATATGTAAAGTGTAAATTGTAAAAGCCGTGATATTACTGGTTCATTTGTTGACTCCAAGTGCATGAAAATTCTCGAGAGTTGCGAGTCCACATCTTCTTCACCGTAAGTATACTACTACACAAATCAAACAGCTTTTCACCYCTGGGTTACCAGTGGCCATTACTAAATATTATGCACAATATTGTATGATGAATTTGACGAACAAATAAATAAATAGGGATAGAAAACAATGCAAGGAAAATCAAATTTTTTTGGTTTCAATATTATAGCAAAACCTAAATGTAAACATCATACAAGTCTAAACAAGGTCAATTAGCCTTTACATACCAATTCTGTATTTTCTGAGTTGTTCCAAGGCAATAAACGTCAAGATTGTATGTGGACCCAATCTGATAAACGCAGGAGTCCATCCTCTGAACATGAAACCAACACCTTCAGTCTTAACTGCATTCATGAGAATACCCACAGCACTTTGCTTTGATCCAGAGGAGCTCATAATTCTAGTCTTAAGAACATCAGCAGGAGAACAGACAGTAGTGGCAACCAAACCAGCAAATAGAGAGGATGTGAAATGGGTGGTCTTTGTTGTTGGATCAAATTCAAAATTCTTAACCAAGAACGACTTAAACAAATCATAAGACACCACTTGGGAAGCAGTCATCAAGACACCTCTAACCAAGTTTGGACCCAAACCTTTGAGAAGAGCCGAGACACCTTCATCTTTAGTGATCTTTATCAATCCATCGATGGCATGCTTATAATTTCTCTGTTGTTCCTTTGGCAAAGTCTTATCATTTTGCATTCTAATGTTGACGATATCGGAAGGGTTTCCAATCAATCCACCAACGGCACCGGCAAACATAGAGGCACCCAATAATTTGATACCTGAAGGTTGAACACCAKCTTTTGTCATTCTCTCTTTCAATTCCTCATACACACCGAATCTTGCCGTTGAGTATGTTGCTTGTCTAAGCAAAGACGCAGAAAGACCAGAGTAAGCTGCGAGGACACCTTCATTCTTGACTAGTCTGACTGCAACTTTGATCAAGTTGTCGCCTGGTTTTGGGGCAGTTTGAAGTCTGACTTTAGCCAAATCCAATCTGAAAGAAGACCATTCCAATTAATCCAACTTGAATCGTTAGATCTCATGTTGATTTTTTGTGGTTGTTAGTATATGAATCTCTTGAATTCCCAGGAGTTGTTGAAAAAGTGAAAAAAATGACATACGGATGTGTGAAAAGACATGCAAACATAGAACCAGCTCCTAATTGTAATAATTCATCATCAGTTTGTTAGTATCAGGTTTTAAAAGTTGGTGTTGAGCATCATCAAGGAAGATGTGGCTGAAGTCTTTACACAGACAGCAGGGCCCAGGTATAGACCCTGTCTATGGAATTGTACTTACCACCATACCAAAATCTAGAAAATGGTGATGTAGAATCAATGTTAGTAGTTGTTTCAGCAAGTAGTGATTGATAGGCCTGACAGTTTTGAGGGAAAACATACGGATAGCTTTCTGCCTTTTTCTTTTGAACTTGGGTTGAGGAAGACATCTGTTGAAAAATTGCTGCTGTAAGTAAGGCTTAAGCTTTGTGATGAGACGATGAGCTCTTGTTTCTTTATCAGGATTCAGAACAGATCAAGAAGAACACAAAAGACTTAAGAGTCAAGACACCAGCATAAGSCAGAATCCAGATACATGCTACTACCAGCCCGTCTTGAAAATTCTCCTATTCACCCACTGTAGTTAAGAAGGTACCTACTACCTACTACCTACTACCTACTACCTACTACCTACTACCTACTACTTACCACCCTCTCTCTCCCTCACACACAATGGGGGCGCTTATAAGCTTATAATGGCTGCTGGCACTCCGGCTTCCGTTATCCGCTCCCGGTTGCTTACGGCCTTTACGGAGCCTACCCGCTAAGAGTCTAAGAGTCTAAGAGTCTAAGAGTCTAAACTGACTCATTATTTTCTCATTTATCGCAATGAAGATAAAAGATAAATCTTCTTTCTTTCAACCGGCCAGGAATCTCTGCTTGATGAAATAAATATATCGGATAACACACAAACTAACAAATTGGAAAATTTCATTATTTTGACTAATACCAGAAGCAAAATCTTGATTTTTTTGGTATATGGCAAAGATTTTCAAATCATTACTGACAATTTGAATACCTCTCACCGCACTGTGTTAAAAGAACACAGCTGAGACGTACCGAAAAACTTGTGATGAATATAGTCTTCGGTCATTTCATCAGTTCAACAAAAATTAATATCATGCATGTAAACTCTATCAGTATAAAATGGGTGTGGTGAATGACATACTCTCCAAGCCGAGTCATAGCCTCAGCTAGAGAATCATATCATTCACATTCTGTTTTTCTGGCTGAAAACCATGACCATGGCTGAGTTATCCAATAATAGTATGCTTGATTCATATCATTTGATCTTTCGTGTAAATGCTTCGTCGTGCTAATACAGATATTTGAATGAAGAACGTTGTAAAAGCCAAATCAATGAATAAGTCCAAAGAAATGGTTTACCGTTAACATAAATATCAATATAGCCATATGACATGGGAGCATTAAAGTCTGAGATAAAACAATGCATATATAGAGGAAAAGTCCTAATCAATGTGATTGCCGGAGCTATTTGTCTAATTGATGTTTCAGCTTCAGTTTTGTTCGAAGAGTCGCACACATGTCACATGAGTCGACGCCGTCCGGTCTGCGGTCGCCGGTGGGTGCAGTAGAGAGGCCCTTAATAATTTTCAAAACAATTTGATGTTTCAGAATAATTCACATCTATTAGTAGATAGTACCCGGAATACACTTCAGTTGAGGTCAACGAAACACAGAGGCAGCCACCTAGGCAAATAAACAACTTACTGAATGATATACATATCAGTTTAGATTATTCAAAAGATTATACACCCAAATTCGATATAAACAGCGATACACATTCCCCACAAAAAGGTTTCAAGTCTTGACATATATCTAAGCGAATGAATAGGTCTCAACTCAACCCCGAACTAAGCACGAAGAGAAGTTCAAATGTACACTTTGTTCAACATCTTTCTCAACATAATTGCAACAGACAAGCATTCAAAGAAATTCAAAGATCTGAAATAGAGAAAGTATTACCAAAACCCAAAAACAAGTTTGTAATAGCCAGAAGTGTTATTAGTAAAGTGATCAAAAAAGAATCAAAAATGACAAAATTGGAAGATATATCAAAAGTTGCTTCAATAATATGGAAGAAAAAGAGAAACTCCACTTTCGACAAATACTTTTCTTACCTGGCTAAAAAAGACGAGGAGTTCAATAACAGTTCATACAAGGATCTGGCTAAGAGAAATACGAAAATCATCCAACAGTCACACACAGAACTTTTATGGAGTAACAATTACACTAACACCTCCAGCAAAATTTCCAAGACTAAACAGACAAAACAGTTCAAGTTCAAAAATTTCAGAAACCATACCAACAATGGGGTTTCCAAATTTGAATCGAATTGCTCCAGAAATTCACAGAAAAAAGAAAACTTCACATACTCAAAAAAATCAATAGACCCATTCACAAATTTGGAAATCGAAGATGTTTTTATTTTGAAATAAGTTTGTAGAATTCGGGTGTTCTAGTGTTTAGAAATCAGGTTGATTTTTGGGAGATTTTTTTACAATATGCGTATCTGATGTTTTTCCATTACAAATTTTTACAATATGCGTATCTGATGTTTTTCCATTACAAACTAGTCACCCTTAAGGGGACAATTTTGATGAGAAAGTTTTATATCTATCCCATACTGCATGCTCTATATACGTATAATTTTTAATATATATGTGCTCCTTTCATGCACCATAATGAATCATGATATAATATACCATGATGAGTATGTCTCTCTTTATCCATAAGCCATGTATGATTATGGGGCAGCCAGCCATTCTTTACTGATGATGATCATAGCATAAAATCAAGTATCTAACGCATGTATAGTTCTTCTTCGTATAAGCAGTAAAATTTTGAAGAGTAAATACTTGCATGGATCGACACCTGTGGTCACTGGCGTACACAGTAAGGTGTGAATCGGGAATGTGACAGGTAACATACTATACACACTTCCAGGAATAGAAAACTTATTTTTTAATTTTCCTACCGTTCTGTAAAGTTCCAACGCTTCAATCATCAAAATACGTTATAGATGTTTATAGATAAATATCATTTGTGAAGATTACAAATTAACAACAAACCGGTGACACCGAGGATTTAGGTGAATGTCAAAACTCAAGAGAACAATTCACTAAATCTAAAGCTACTTAGCAATACTCTCCCGATTCCGGGTTCGATATTCAGTGAAAGTTACCACAGTTAAAACACCTTCCAAAAACATGAGGTTCTTATAACAGATTTTTTTTAAAGTTCTTCTGTCTTCTAGTTAAGAACGTTTATAGTAGTAATACACACCAAACCCATCATATTAATGTGTTAGCAGAGTGCTGTACTGCGCATGGTGGGTGCGCACTGTGCACACTCCAAATTAAGTTGAATTAGTTGAAACTCTTCTTACTCATCACTTCGCGTTTCGAAAACCAAAAAACGATTCTCAAGAGACTGTTCCACTAATCGACCAAGGGATATATAAACAGCCTGAATTCCCCTCATCAATTGCAAGCTAACCATCTGCTTTATCAATCAACATCTATCAATTTCATATCATCATTCACTACACAATGGAATCATCCGAAGAAGCACTATCACTGCTATTCTCCTTGACTCAGATAACAGAACCGTTCAAGAACGAGAGAAATAGGCAAAATATTTCCACAAAACTGGTTCAAACCATCACCAACCAGTTCAGCTTAGCTGAAATTAGTGAAATCCCAAAACATTTAACAGAACAACAAGTCAAGGTGATCAAATGTTTCCAAGAGTCGTTCACGGTGGAAGTTCGGATGCTTCTTGAATGCCAGAGTACATTTGACGACTTAGAAGCTTTGTACAAAATGTACAAGTCAATGCTCATAGAATTCTTGACAACCTATTCGGGACCTTTTGATGATGATTTATCCCATAGTACAACTGCTGGCAGCGAGTCTCTTGATTTGGATCATGCTTCTTTCGATCTGGATAGTTTTTCTTTTGACATGGCAAAGTTTTCATCTAGAACAAGGACCCCATCTTCCGATTCAAGTCCCATCTCGTCTGACTTTTGCTTTCCAGAATTGTTGAATGACAAGTCCTCTGTTTTTTCTCAGAGCCCAACTTCGAGTCCTACTTCTCCAAATGATGATACTCACACACAGAAGCCAACCCGAAAAAGACAAAATATTTCACCAGAAACCAAAGAGCTTTTAGAGTCGGTATTCTTTGTTAAAAGAAATCCAAACTTGAGGGAACGGAAAGCTTTGGCTGAAAGATGCGGATTATCTGTTGTTCAGGTTCGTATATGGTTTGCTAACAAACGTGCAAGATGCAAGGGAGTTGATCGTAGCGCAGAATGAATTCCCTTTTATCGTATATAACCACTACTTATTTACCTATTACGTATTTTCAATTAACTTCATATCATTTCATTCCAACACAAAATACATTTCTACTGAGAAACGCAGGAGTAATGCTTTAACTCCAGACATAATATTCCAAGCTTTAATGATAATATCATAACACCGTTTCCTCACTAAAGAAAAAAAGTAGAACCAAAAAACGATAACACTTATGCACATATGCTGACAATAAAGAATATACATATTAATTTAAACGAGGCTTTTTCAATCTTCGTCATCACTATCATCATCTCTGTAACTGAATTTTCTGATCTCACCCAATCTCTTTCTAGCAGCAATCAATGCGTTCTCCAACTTTAAGATTTCAACCTGYTGTTCCATCTCAACAGTCTTATTTTCATGAATTGAAAGCYTAGAATAATCAACTTCAGCGAGTTCATTTTTGTTAGATATAAGCTCATTAACCTTAGCGACCAATTGTTTACAAGCCAARTTGACTTTCTTAGAAGCAGACTCCAAATTRTCYTGYGTCTTGGACATGTATTGTGATTTAACTCTAGATGACGACACCAATTGGGCAGTAGAAGCAGCAACTTCATTAGATGCAACAATYAATTCYTCATTWGTGTTTTTACCTGATAACACACCATCTGCAATCTTAATCAARATGTTTGTGGAGTAAGCAATGGATTTAGAAGCAGAAATCAAACCTTCAGTCCAYTTRTTRTTYTTCTTATAGAATGAAGTYTTGGAGTTTGAACCYTTACCATTGTTAACAATTTCYTCTTGRGAAGCAATAGAGGCTTGAATCAACAACTTAATGGCATTAATGATAGCCATTGCAGATGCCAAAATAGACTTGTTAATTTCTGTATCAATTGCTGAGATAGTAGGATCRATAGGTCTYAGCAACAAATCATTCAAATGAGCAAAAGCATCATCAATARCTTTAGAAGCACTGGCCATTTCTCTGTCAACYAAATCACTTAATTCACCCTTCACATTRTTCAAATCAATCTTGTTACTTGGTGCCTTCAATGATTCAACTAATTGTAACAAAGCTTGTAACATTTCTTGAACATCGATATTACCGTTGATGGCTTTATCAGTTTGGTCTTCGACAGACAAACCTTTCAAGTTCTCAGACAATAGACCTTCAAAGAAAACTTGTGTGATTTCAGCGGTATCTCTGGCAGTATCAACCAAATCATCTTGATAGTCATCCAATTTGGTTAGACGAGTTAAACCCTTAGTGTTGAGTAAAATTTCAGCAATGGCGGTAGTCAATGTAGTGATGGTGTTGATAACGGCAACTTGATCACCTTCTGGACCATCAACAATATAGTCACTGAAAGCTTTAGCGAAATCTGTACAAACATCTGAACATTTTTCAATCAATGTAGCCAAGTATTCTGGAGAGGCATTGTAGTTACCAGCTTGCATTGGGGAATCCAACTCAAAAACAGCATCTTGRATTCTGTCCATACCAGCTTTCAATAGCGAGTCAATCAAAGAACTCAATTTGWTGACATGAGCTTGCAGGACTTCRTCAATTTGTTTGTTCATTGCCTCATCTGTTTCATGTTGTTGGGAAGCTAAATCCTTRATGGTTTCTTCCATTGTTTGTTGTGTCATTTCCAGCTCCATTTCCTTCTCTTTCAACTTATTTTCCAAGTCAGCTAGTCTGTTAGGATCAGARATACTCAATGAGTTTTGCAACTTCTTTTGAAGATCATCAATTTCCTTATTGTGYTGAGCAAAGATGGATGACAAGTTGGATGAYTGTGCTCTTTCAGTTGTAGCTAATCTATCTTCCAAATCTCTATTACGCAACTCCAAAGTTTCAAACTCCTTGTTCTTGGARCTCTTCAATCTATCYAGTTCAAGCTTAGCTCTGTCTCTCTCTCTAATCAAATCAGCCAATTCGATGTTCTTAGCCTTCATCTCCTTCTCCAACTTCTCACGCTTATCAATAGCCTCTTGAGCAGAAGAAGCCTTTTGTTGAATCTTTTTGAACTTAGTTAACAAATTCAGATGTTCTTGTCTTAATTGAGTGTACAACTTTGCAAGGGACTCATACTTGTTTTTCCAATAAGTAACTTGTTCTTGAAGACGAGTCAATTGTTCGTCTCTGGAAGCAATTTGTTGTTGAGCAGTTTGAGAAGTGTTTGCAATTTCTTGTTCTAAAGCTTGCACCCTTTGATCATATTGTTCCAACATCAATTGATCCTTATCGTATTGTCCTCTCAATGCTAGAAGATCTCTCTCCAATTCAGCGACTCTACCTTGTGCTTGTCTTTGAACCTGATCAGCCAACAATTGTTGTTGAGCCAGCATTTGAGACTCAGCTTGTTGTCTTTGTTGTTCAGCCCAATACTGTTGCTGCTGTTGTTGTTGCTGCTGCTGTTGCAGTAATTGAGCTTGACGTTCCTGCTCCATCTTCTGTTGTTCTAATTCRAAATTTCTTTGAGCCTTGATATAAGCATCAGTGACAGCACCAGTTGGTTGTGATTGAATTGGTTGGAGTGTTGGTTCAGGAGACTCAGGGGCTGTTCTCTCTTGAGTAGGTGGAGTAATGACAGTACCATCATCTTGAACATTCAAGTTAGGTGGATCATATGGGATYTTTGGAATTGTGATCAAAGTGGTCAAATAACGGATGGAAGAACAGTCTGCGTAAAACTCATATAATCTTCTATGTTGAACAAAGAATCTTTCCTTTAATGGTTGTAACAATTCATCAGCACTTGAAGAACTGTACATTGCTCTCAACATAGAGATCAAAAATTTGTGRATCCCATATGATTCAGCAATGATAGGAACCAAAGCAGCAACAGCGACATTACCGTTTCTCATTTGTTGAATTGTGGCAAAGATCAGTTTGGATAAATCATCCAAGGAGTCTTGCAATGACAATAAATCCAAGATTGCTTCATAACCTTCATTTGGATCACTAACGGTACTCAAAGAAACATACTCTTCGTATTCGAAAGTACCATTGAAACCACGGTGATCATGATGGAAATGCAATTTCTTAACCAAGTAATTGGAATACTCAATGATCAATCTTCCCATTGAACTATCAACAGCATGGAAGTTGCTTAGACTAGARATCCATTCAATGTTTCTGTACCCACCGATCAATGAAGAAGGATGACCTTCTTGCAAAACCTTATGGATGACAATCAAGGACTTGAACAACATGACATCGTCAGCTTGGATAGGCATCATTCTAATGGCATTCCAAAAAGGTTTTGAAGTTTTGTGATCCCAAGTGTAGACAATACATGCTCTAACATGCTTTCTCTTTGGAGCTGTTGGATCACCTGAACAGGCTTTTTTCAAGCTTACTTGTAAATCTCCTTCACCACGACTAGATGAAAACATCGTGAACTAATTGAACTTTTTTTTTTTTTGAATTCTATTTGTAATTGAATAAAACAAAAGAACTGAACTTGAAAATATGGTTTGAAATTTGAACAATTTCAGTTTCAAATTTCGGATCTATAGGTTAGTTTTTGAGGGTGAAATGAGGAACGATAAGACAGGTTTGAGGAAAACAACAGTGACATACGTTTAGTAGCAATGAAAGAAAGGCAAAACGGGAGTGTTCTATAATGTAGGGTGGTAGTTTTCAAGATGCGATGTTTACCCCTGGATGTAGCTTGTGAACATGGTATTGAGCTCCGTTCACGACACATCTGCCATGCCAATGCTGAAGCCTGACAGCACACGCAGCTGCCTAGATTGGAATCAATGGCTCTCCTGTATAGGCTGAAGCGGAAAGCCTGATAGCTGGCAGTGCTGGTGGGCCTGTGAAAGATCGACGCAACTCGACGCGCAACGACGCAAAGTAGCATAACAGGCCAAAGGGYAGATCATGTACATGACAGTTGTGTCCTGCTGGAGGAAAAGAAACACTTACATGGTCTCCAGACCGCAGACCGTGGAAAACAGAGAAAGTGSTAGAGCCTCTACTGGTGGTTAGATCCATCATCCTCCAGGTCTTTTGTCTTTTCCCCGTCACACCAGTTTGARCTGACTACACAGCTTTAAGAGAACTTACAYAAACTCACCCTTCTTATCCAACCCACTACCCTTTTATGAGTAATATCGAAAACCTCAAATCCTTTGGTATGTGATTGTTTTTTTTTTCTACCTAATATTTGAGCACTTGAAACTGGAACTCTACATTGAAAATTYCCCTTTGGAAGAATGGTATCCGACGAGGAGGAGGACAACGACGACTAACATGACTTTTTTAAAATTCTTTGTTTTCATTCAATAGACCCATTCGCCGACACTGGTGACGCCGAAACTCAACCAACCAATTATATCCATATTCGTATCCAACAAAGAAATGGTAGAAAGACGTTAACTACAGTTCAAGGTGTTCCAGACGAGTATGATTTGAAAAAAGTTGTCAAAGTTTTAAAGAAGGATTTTGCATGTAACGGTAACATCGTCAAGGATGAAGAATTAGGACAAGTTATTCAATTGCAAGGTGATCAAAGATTGAAAGTTGTTGAATTTTTGGTTTCCCAGTTGGGATTGAAAAAGAAGAACATCAAGGTTCACGGTTTCTGAAGAAATTTTGTTTACATGCAGGTTCTTTTACTTTTGAAACTGATGGATCTAGTTATTATCAAACATTTKCATTGTCGTTTTGGCTATGCTCTTCTTTTTTCATATTGTCTTAGAGTTCCGCCTACTATGGTACTTTGATTAGGTTTCTTTGACTGTTTTTTCTCTCSGTATCGTTCACATGTTTATTGAACTTTATGCTGATTTATAACAATAAATTTGATCATTTCTTTAAATGAAAACTCTTTGTACTMGTAGTTGTAGTTCTGATGACATGACATATAGTATTATTGTGGTCCGTGRAAGAAAAACAAATCTCCGAKGCATAAAATTATTTTGACCCTCCGTCATCCAATCGAAGAAAAACTAAGAAAAACAGTTGGATACAAGCAACAACAAAACACATTTGAATTGTACATYGTAACTGAATAACCATAAGAACAAAGAATTAAACAAAGCCAACAATGCCATCCGATTTGAATTTGAAAAAATCATGGAATCCCAAACTTATGAAAAACAGAGAGAAAGTTTGGCTTCAAGAACAAGAAGTTTTACAAGAACATAAGAAAATCACGGAAAGAGAAAGAGAAATTCAGGAGGAAAAAGCTCAAAAAGAATTATTGTTGTTGAATGGAAGATCAAAGGCAAAGAAAGAGTATACTACTACGAGTTGGATGTATGATGGTTCAGAAAATAACAATGATGGCAATGGAAATGGAAGTACGGATTCTACACAGAGTAATAACAATGGCAAAGATGATTTTTTGCTCGGAAGAAGAAGAATAGATCAGTTAGTTGCAAGTTCTGGTAGTTCCAACGATAAGAGAAACTCCACTGAAACAAGTCGGTTCAATAAGGYGATTAGTTTGGGTTCCAGCTCAACTTCAAGATACAAAGAATCGTCCGAAAGCAAAAGCAAAGAAAATGTTGGTAGAACTGAAAAGTTCTCACTTCAGGAAGCCATTTCGAAGTTGGATAAACARGATCCGATGTATGAATTCAAATTAGAACAGTTGAAAATAAAAGATTTATTAGAAAGACAGAAAGAACAGGAGAGTCAGAAAAAATATCATCGGTCATCATCTTCAAGGTCATCATCATCCAGACATCACCATGATCGGTCTGAACATCGTCATAGTCGTCACAGCCACCGCCATAGCTCTGAGAGAGAGAGAGAGAGTCATAGAAATAAGGATAGAGACGGTAGAAGCCGAACTACAAGAGAGTACGATCATGAACGTGAAAAATCACCTGTTAGAAGGGGATATCACTAGCTTTAAGTAATTGGTTGGTTTGGAAAGAAAGATGGGAAGCTTAACACCTGTGCACCAACTGTATCGAAGGATTCAAGGCAACTTCCGAATTCGGCTGATCCTCCCAGGAAGGAATCAGGAGGAGTCAATTCAATTCTTTCTTCYCGGCCCAGCTCTATTAGCAGCTGCAGTGTGAGGGTGAGGATCGACATCCAAAATCCAAAATCCAGATTCAGGGGCAGGGAAGTAGGGACTGGCGCAGCAGCAAATTGCTTTTATAGGCCCGAACCAGCAGGACCAGCAGGACCAGCAGGACCAGCAGAACCACCCTTCGCGGGGCCGGTGTGGTGCATATGGTCACCAGGGAGGAACACGCTTTGTTAAGCTGATTGTGTTACTTTGTGTACGACGGATCTATTTTTGTGTTTTTTGTTTTTTTATTTAAGCTTGCGCTGCTTATGTAAACTTTGGCTGGATTTGTAACAAATTCGAAGTTTGAGGTGCAAATTCTCACTCACTCACTCACTCACTCACTCACTCACTCACGCTACGCTGTACGCTGTACGCTGCCTTGTACGCTGCATCTCATTCCCATTCCCATTCCCATTCCCATTCCCATTCCCATTCCCGTACCTTAATATGTGGGCAGGTCATTCGAGTTTGTGTTTCCCTTTTTTCTTGTAACTTGCAATCGTCTCTTGGGCCTGGCTCTTTAAAAACAACTCATTCCCCTCCGTCGTCTTCCCCCAAAGGTCCCTAAGGGAACACCAAATACATATTCTCAACAACTACAGTTCACAGTTCACCCACTGTTATTCAACTCGTTACTGTACAAGTTTGCCATAATTAGAAACTACAAGTTACAAGTTACACACGCCACTACAAACAACCATCAACACCACCTTATACATTCACAGAAACAGAAACACATAATATATAATAATCGTTCATCATGAGTGGAAACCCAACAGTGACACAGAGAAAGAGTCATTCTCAGACTCGTTCAAACAGATCAAGAAGTTTGTCTGCCATTAGATCACGTAGAAGTTCAAGAAGTTCAAGATCCAGATCATCCAGCTCAAGATCAAGATCAAACAGATCCACTGGTTCAAGAGGTTCAAGTCATGTCTCTGAATTCGATGGTATGCATCGTGAAGGCCATGCTGAAGAAGAGTTCGATCCAAAAGGTCAAAGTGCAAAAGTGTTAGATAAAGCCTTTGTTGAAAAATTCAAAGATAACGTTTGGAATAATGATGGTGCCTGGATTAAAACTTTCTTGATTCTGTCATGTTTCTCTGCTGTTGTCATCTTGGCTTTCGAATGTGCTCTTTTCGGTTTGTTCTTGACTAACTTCAAGTATGAAATTAAGAAAGGTTCTTACAATCCTCTTTTGGCCATCTATGGTTTCTATCAAGGTTACTTAACTGACAAAAAATATGCTGTTGCTGCTTACTTGGCTCTTTATATTTATGCTGAAATCTACCAAGTCTTAATGACCCTTGTTGTCTTGTACACAAGAAATGTTTTCCACTTGTTCTCCTCCATTATCTTCTTGATGATCATGGCTATTTACTCCGGTATTCAATACTATGAAATGGTCAACACTTTGGCTTCTTTGAATGACTATCAAGCTTTGTTCTCTGCTTTCAAGTCCATGTTGAGTGCCGATCAACCAATCGGTACCGTTAAAGGTTTGTCCATTGTCGTCATGGCCTTGTGTTGTTTAACCTGTGTCGTCCAAGCTTTCGTTGGTTGGAGATTAAAGGATAAGTTCCAAAGAACCACTGGTGAAGCTATTGGTATCAACGCTAAGATGGTCTCAGCTAACACTTTCTTCAACATTCACAGAGATGCTTTGCTTTTGGCTTTCTTCTTCTGTCCTGGTTACTTCTTACAAGCTGTCATTATTGCTCCAAATAAAAACGATGCTGAATTCGGTTGCAGTATTGCCGCTTTGGTTATCTCCATTGTCGTTATCTTGATGGCTGATTATTTCGCTTCCAGAGAAATGAAGTTGGCTTCAATCACTTCTACTGCTTGGTACATTCTTTTCTTGGCCTTTATCATTGTCAAATTGGTCAGAATTTACACTGAAAACAAGACCGATACCSSTGACTTACCAGGTAGAAAATCAGTTGTTGCATTTGGTGCCATTACTGCTTTCTTGTTGATTTGTTTGATCTTGCTTTCTTTCAAGGTTATCTCCAACTTTGGTCTTGGTTTGTACAACGTTTACTCCAAGAACTACAACTGGTTAATCAGAGCCCGTGACACCCAACCTTCACATGGTTATGATGACTTGGAAGAGAATTTCGGTAATGAAAAATTCCCACTTACAAACAATTCTCCAGATGGCGATGCCCACTCTCAGTTTTCTCACGAACAACAAGTGCAAAATTACAACAGCAAGCATCCTATCCCACCAAGAGAAGAATTGGATTTCTAAGGAAACCCGTTCAATTTTTTATATCTCTTTTTTTATTCGATGCTCAAAACTYYTATTTCATTTATCTTATTTTGTTCATTTCATCATTTAAATTTTCTTATCAAACTTTGTTTACTACCCGTTGACTTTTAACAGTTTTCATTTTCAGTTGCTTACATCAATCTTGCATCATCTGCTATATTTTTCTTGAGATCYCCCTACTTTTGTTTGTATTTTTTGCGTTRTTTTTTCAGTTTAATTACTTACTTCCCTTGTACGTCATTTCATCATATCATTTTCCAATTTTCTCATTCTATTAATTTTAAACTCCTTTTAAAATGCYTAATATGYGAGATATGATTTCAAATTTTGAATAGTATGTAAGTACAAGCTATGTAAATAAATGAAATGTGTGTGTATATGTGTCCCCACGAGCCACTACACTCTGATAATAGCATAAACTGTTTCACCAGTTTGAACTTCAATGTTACACAAAAACTCTTCTTCTTTCTCCTTTCCCAACAATTTCCCCTTCTTATTGAACAAAAACACATCATCTAACCCAATATCATTTTTGAAATCAGCTTTATTCAAATAATAAACCTGGGATTGTAAAAACCATTTCAAAACCTTACCTCTCAAAAACTTCAAATTCGTTCCAAATTCAGGATCAGCATACTCATCAGGACTGAATTCAAAGTGATAAACAATAGGTTTTTTCAAAAACTTTGCAGATTTCTTTAAATCATCCATACTACCAACCTTTGTCTTGCCTTCACTTTCAGGGAAATCTAGCTCATCAATGACGTTCAAAGACAAGTAAACATGAGCACAATGAACAGGCAAATTTAAGAAAACTTCATGTGCTGGATTTTTCCATAATTTGAAATAAACACCAGTATGGAAAATCACTTCATAAATAGCTAGCATAATCATAGAGTAGACAAATGCCATAGTGATAAAATTTGACTGTGGTGTCGATAACAAAGTGGCAAAATGTTCAGATTTCAATAATGGTGTCACAATGTATTTGTTGTGGAATTCAATCATTGGTTGTAGTGTTGGATGTGTGATCAATTTTTCGTAGTTAGATTGAATTGGTGTTAGGTATGGTCCTATCACTTGCAGGATTTCTGATCTCATTTTGGATTAGCTTGGATACTTGTAGCTGTGAAGTTTTGTAATTACAAGTTGTTGGAGTGGAACTTGGTGGAGTTGGAAAGAAGATTGAAAACACGCCTTTTGCTCGTATAGATTTGTTTTACTCATAAAGTCCGATAAAAGAGAGGATCAAATGAAGGCGAGTTTTCGATGCGCTCCTCAACGAAAAGTGAAAAATATTCGTGGGTGCATAACAAACAGATGATGCCTATGCCCTGGCTGGGMTATTCTTATTGGGGTGTTAATCAAACACACAAAAATGGCTCCTAAATTTCTTCATTACTTTATAACAGTGCTAGGAACAGCAGCTACAACATACACACTACTGGAATTACTCCGAAACTCACAATCGAAGGAGAAACCACCAAAGAGAAAGCAAAATGTGGCAGATTTAATAGGAAACACACCAATGGTAAAGATTTCATCATTATCTAATCTGACAGGTTGTGAAATATATGCAAAACTAGAACTTGCCAATCCAGGTGGTTCAGCAAAGGATAGAGTTGCATTAGCAGTGATTCAAGATTTTGAAAAAAGAGGCCTGATTAGTCCTAATTCTGGTGATGTCGTGTTTGAAGGAACATCAGGTTCAACTGGTATCTCATTTGCCATGCTGTGTAATGCGTTGGGTTACACTTGCCATATCTGTTTGCCTGATGATACATCAAATGAAAAACTACAGTTGTTGGAAAGTTACGGTGCTGACATTGAAAAAGTTAAGCCTGCGTCTATCGTTGATCCAAGTCAGTACGTTAATGCCGCTAGAAGAGGAGCCCAGGCATTAACTGATGATCCAACTACTGATGCCAGAGGTGTCTTTGCAGACCAGTTTGAGAATGATAATAATTGGAGAGTGCATTATAGATCCACAGGACCTGAAATCTGGGAGCAAATGGATCATGATTTGGATTATTTTGTTGCTGGTTCAGGTACTGGAGGAACCATTTCTGGATGTACTAAGTTTTTAAGAGAACATGATGATTCCATTAGAGTTGYCTTAGCTGATCCTCAAGGTTCTGGAATGTACAACAGAATCAAGTATGGTGTTATGTATGATTCCGTTGAAAAGGAAGGAACTAGAAGAAGACATCAAGTTGATACGTTGATTGAAGGTATTGGTTTAAATAGAGTCACCCATAATTTTGCACAAGGAGAAGACTACATTACTGATTCAGAAAGAGTCACTGATGAACAAGCTATTAAAATGGCTAGATTTTTGAGTTCCAATGATGGCCTGTTTGTGGGATCCAGTACATGTATCAATGCTGTCGCCGCTACCAGAATAGCCCAAAGAAGTGAAAAGGGAACTAAGATCGTCTTGATTGCTTGTGATTCTGGTGCCAGACACTTGTCRAAGTTCTGGAAAGAAGCATTGAAAGTGGATCCCRAGATCACATTGGAACAGGTTCTGCAGTAGTCACTAGCTATATCTTTTAGAGGTTTGCATTTATTTATATCCATCGCATTTACAATACACATAATAAACAGTCGCAAGAATTTATTTATTTTTTATGGTCCAATTTTATAATCATCTAGTAAATACAATCGTAATGTACATATATACATACATCATGGCTCATAAATCGTCAAAGAACCCATTGCTTTCAGGAGCTGATTTCTTCTTCTTTTTGTTAGCTCTCACAAGGTCTTTCCAATCAACTTCAGCTTCCGAGCTGCTGGAGTCATCGTCATCATCCTGTTCTTGGGTTTCCTTAATCTTGGCTTCAACGGCATCTCTTCTTCTCTTTAACTTTTCTCTTCTCTCTRCTTTAACATCCTTATGCTCTTTTTTCGAACTCCAAGCAGAGTTCTTCTTTGCAAGCTCTTTCTTTTTCTTGGCCTTCTCTATTCTCTCTTTTTTTCTTTCTTCCGTTTTCAACTCATGTAACCTGGCTTCCTCTTTCTTCTTGTCCTTATAAGCATACTTGTCGAAATCTATGGAGAAGTTCAACCAACCATCTTTTGGAAAGTCCTCGATATACTTGTTTTCTGGCATCTTTGGAATACGCGTCAAACAATACATCTCACATAATGCCTTGTAATCTAATGATTGAAGTCTGAAAATAGAACCAGCAGAATGTTTAGAATAGTATCTGACAAAGGCAACATACGATCTAATTGACTGATCATATCTTGTTCTATCCTGAAATAACCACTCTCTGACAGTAGTATCATACCACTTAGAAAACTCATCTTTCAACACAGGGGTATCCAAATGTTTCAAACTTATATCTCTAACTTCCATAAAATCAACATAATCCTCTTCTCTTCCTTCTGACAAAAATGTGATGGCTCTACCGACTTTGTTTGCTCTTCCTGTTCTACCACAACGATGAGGGAACATATCAGGGTCAGTTGGTGGATCAAGTTGTAACACCAAATCCACATCTGGTATATCTAATCCTCTGGCGGCAACATCAGTTGTGAACAGAACAGATTTGGAACTCGTTGATGTTGAGAAATTTTCCAAAGTTTTAAGTCTTGGTTTGGCATTCAATTTACCATGCAATGAGTACACCTTCAATTCATCTTTTTCCACACGGTCTGATTTGGATAATAGGTAGTTGAACATTGAGTAAAAATGGGTCACTGATGTACATGTTGGAAAATAAACAATGACTTTTTTGTATCTGTAGTTTATCATTATGTCCAAAAGTAGTTTGAACTTCGACTGCTGCTTCACAACCATGTAAAATAACCCTAATGAAGTTGGGACCGATGATTGCTGTTTGTTGTCTGATCTAACTGTGATCTTGACTGGATTAGATAAACCAGTTTTGAAAACATCCGTACCCGCTCTTGAGATGGTAGCGGAGAATAAACCTGTTCTTCGTTGTCTTGGTAGTTGTCTCACAATTGACTGCGTGTCACCCAAAAAACTGATATCCAATAACTTATCTGCTTCATCTAAGATCAAAATTTCACAGGAAGAAGTCTTTACCAGTGAACTTGATAAAAATTCTAGCAATCTTCCAGGCGTTCCAATTAAAATCTGTGGTTTTTCTTTCAAAAATGTATGTAAGTCTTCTCTTGCAGAACCAAGTGATCCAACTAACAATTGAGTTTTGATTTGCTTTTCATTTTCAGGATAATATTGAAGTAAGTTTTCAAAGACAGTGTTGATTTGACTAGCTAATTCTTTTGTAGGTGACAAAATAACGGCTCCAAAATGACCTTTCTTGAATCCTTCATTTTCCTCTTTCAGCACTTTGAAAACTTTCTCTAAGACAGGTATAACAAATGCTAAAGTCTTACCAGATCCAGTGACAGCTTCAACAACAACATCTTTATGCTCAGATAACAATGGAATGGTTGAGGCTTGAACAGGCGTCATGTTTGCAAACCCTGATGAGATGACTGCATCTTTGATCCAAGGTTGGAGTGAGTATGGACTGGAATCCCACGAAGTTGAGCCTGGGGATTTGTGCATTTTATTGAACCTGTGATCAAATTTCTGATTTTGTTGGAATTTCTAGGTTGAATTTATAGCAATAGTTCTAGTTTTGGTTTTATCTACCTAGACAGGATGAAAAATATAAAAAGTTTTGGTAATTAATCTTTTCCTCTGCGGCTTGCTTCTTTCTGGATTTGCCTTACGTAACACATGCCGTAATTCTTTTAAAGAAACCCGTAATTCTTTTAAAGAAACCCACAGATTTGTGCGGACACGACCCGCATAACCACAGTTTTTTTTTTCAGCGAACGTCGTCCAACTTTCGCAAAAAAAAAACGTGGTGATTCAAATTAATTTCATCTGACTGTGGTCGTACACCTATTCCCACACCTGTCTTCTTTTTGAATTCTAGTTTGTCAAATCAATTATTCACTCACAATGTCCTTAGGTACTCTTTACGGTAGCGGTAAGACCAGAACTATTTTGCCAGTTGGTTTAGTCAAGGCTTTAGATTTGGATGTCAAGCTAGAATCCACTGACTCTCCAGCTTACAAGGCTGCTTTCCCATTGGGTAAGGTTCCAGCTTTCGTTGGTCCAAAGGGTTTCAAGTTGCACGAAGTCATTGCTGTCTCCATTTACTGTATGTATTAAAGCTYTTTTTCTTCAAAACACCATGAATTATCAATTGGCAAGTCAAATCACATATCAGGAATAATTTTAACAAAGCAAACACAATTGCAAATGATGAGCCATATTATTATTTTATTACAGTTATCCCTGTCTTAAAAGATCATGTCGAGAATTTTTTTACTCTGAATTGTTACATATCCATTATTCCAATATTTGATTGCAATGTGAAAAATCAATTTGCAGTTTATACTAACATCAGATCATGTTGATTTTTTCAAATAGTGGTTTCCTTGAAGGATGAAAAGTCCCCATTGTTGGGTAAGAACGCCAAGGAATACGCTCAAGTTTTGAAGTGGTTATCCTTCGGCACTGCTGACTTCTTGACCAMCGGTACCAACGCCTTTGCTGGTTTGTTGGGTGCTGTTCCATACAACAAGAGAGTTGTTGATGATGCTCAAGCTGCTTTCAACGCTCACGTTGAAAAGGTTATTGAACCAAGATTGAAGGAATTCACCTACTTGGTTGGTGAAAGATTGACTTTGGCTGATTTGTTTGTTGCTTCCACTTTGTACAGACCATTCACCACTTTCGCTGGTAAGGAATGGAGAGCCAAGCACCCATACATCACCAGATGGTTCYACACTGTCACTGCTACTCCATACTTGTCMTACTTCTTTGACTCTGTCAAGTTGGCTGACAAGCCAATTGACCCACCAAAGCCACAAAAGAAGGAGAAGAAGGCTAAGGGTCCAAAGCCAGATCAAGCTCCAAAGAAGGCTGCCAAGGCTGAAAAGAAGGAAGAAGCTGCTCCAGCTGAGCCAAAGAAGCCAAAGCACCCATTGGAACTTTTGGGTAGATCTAAGATTCCTATTGATGAATGGAAGAGAAAGTACTCTAAYGARGACACCAGAAAGGTTGCTCTACCATACTTCTGGAATGAATTTTACAACGACGAAGAGTGGTCTTTGTGGAAGGTTGCTTACAAGTACAATGATGAATTGACTTTGACTTTCATGTCCAACAACTTGGTTGGTGGTTTCTTTGCCAGATTACAAGCTTCTACCAAGTACTTGTTCGGTTGTGCTGTTGTCTACGGTGAAAACAACAACAACGGTATCATTGGTGCTTTCTTGGTGAGAGGTAAGGATCACGTTCCAGCTTTCGATGTTRCTCCAGATTGGGAATCTTATGAATTCACCAAGTTGGATGCTTCTTCCAAGGCTGACCAAGACTTTGTTAACAACATGTGGGCTTGGGATGAACCAGTTGTCGTCAACGGTGAGAAGAAGGAAATCGCTGACGGTAAGGTCTTTAAATAGATTATTTACCTAGTGTACTTTTGTCTTTTTATCTCCTAACTTTTCAATGAAATATTTACCCGCTATATTCGATTAATTTTATGATAATGCTTTACTATAATACTTTTTCTTGTAAATACTTGGTATACATTCCGGTGTCTATACAACTGTAAATAAATAATGATCAGACAATCAGTTGTTAGGCAGTTTGGAAAGATCCAACCAAACATTCCCTTCTGGTCTAAAATCTGTGTACCCTCCATTTTTCAATGCTTCATGTGCAACATCACTGATACATTTGAATCGGGCTGGACCTAGTGGAGTCCCACCATACCATCGTGTGACCACAACCAACACATTTACCAATTTCAATCTATCAAGTAACCCCAACAATCGTAGTCCCGAACCACCTTCTCCATTATCGTTGAAACCTTGGTTTAAACCTGTTAGTTTTTTGAGAGTGTATGCGGATGGATCAGACACTGGAGCAGACGACTTCTTTTTTGATACTCTTCTTTTCGAATTACCAGATGTTGAATTCTCATTGGGGCTATCTGCTGTTTTCCATGCTAGCATTTCTGGATGTGAAGCTTTCATTAATTTGGTGTCCAAGGTGTAAAGTTGCTGAACCAATGGTTTTATTTCAGAGTTGGACGTTATGGGAATGCACCATCCTTTGAACTTTGACTTATTTAGTGTAAGCACCTCTGATGATGACCACTTTCTGGTGACTTGGGTTTTTGTAGAATATAACCTAATACCATATCTGAACATTGATGGTTACTGTTGTCTAGAAGTATACAGATATAGGCTGAAATTTGAATCATATATATACCGGTCGGGGTTAACACTTGACTAATGGTCTTCTCTGAGGAGCTCGAAAATAAAGAGCGAAGTTAACATGAACTGAACATCTTGAAGCCTGGCATCACTCTGTCTGTATGAAGCAGATTCAAACCACAAACCCCTATCAGCTTTAATTATTACACCAAATATAGCTATTTACCGTTTTCAACATGGGATCTAAGACCAAATCAAGTTCCGGGAATGCCTCAGTGAATGCAGACAAGTCCAAACATGAAGAGAAAGAGAAGGACAAAAACAGATACAAATACAAAATTGAAATTCAACAGATGATGTTTGTCAGTGGAGAAACCAACGATCCACCAGAAAGCACAACTGCATTGATTGAAGAAATAGTGCGAGATCAAGTTGTTGAACTAGTGCTACAAGCACAAAAGACATCAAGTGCTAGAGGTCAAAGATCCATGTCTCCGGAAGATGTGATTTTTTTGATTAGACACGATACTGCCAAAGTCAACAGACTAAGAACATATTTATCATGGAAAGATGTGAGAAAGAATGCTAGAGAACAGGAAAATGGTGATATTGGTGCCGGAAATGAATTGATGGACGAAGGTTCTGGTGGTGGTGCAGGTGGAAATGCTGGTGGACTACCCAATAAAATGCTTTCGAAACAGAAGAAGTCCCAAATCAGATTACCTTGGGAAATTGAGTTCATGTTTAATGAACAACCACTAGAAGCTAACGATGATGCTGCCGTTGATGAAGAAGAAAGAGAAGCTGTTCTTGCACAACTCAAGAGATTGAAACAAAATGATGAGAGAACCAAACATATGACACAGAAAGAATATGTTCATTGGTCGGACTGTAGACAAGCCAGTTTTACATTTAGAAAGGCCAAAAGATTTAGAGAATGGTGTGGACTATCTCAAATCACTGAATCGAGACCGAACGATGACGTGATTGATATCTTGGGGTTTTTAACGTTTGAAATGGTTTGTTCGATAACGGAAGAAGCATTAAAACTGAAGAAATCTAGCTTACAACTTCAGTCACAGGAAGGTGAGACGAAAAAGAGACGATACTTGTTCGACGAACCAAGTAATGATTCTAAACCAATTATGGTTGAACATGTTCAAGAAGCGTGGAGAAACTTACAACAGGTCAGCAAAAGTAGAAACTGTTTATATAAGTTCAGGGGAGGAAGATTTAGAGGAAGACCAAATATCATATAGTTGTCTAATTTGTTTTGTTTTCAATTGTATTTCATTTCAGTTATTTAGATGGGGTGTTTTGTGTTTTGTGTTTTGTGTTTTGTGTTTTGTGTTTCGATAATCATTCATGCAATCAATCAAAAGTCTATTCGGAAACTTGAATATTATCGGGAATAATTACCGGAGTACGGATATAAAAGGAAAATATTTCCAAAATTTCCATACATTGGGACCGGTTGACATCGGGCCGAACAGTTTTGGACTAGTTTTGGTTGGCAAGCCTTACTATTAAGTGGTGAGCTTTTCATGTTCTGAGTCACCCTAATTCACACTGCACTACAGCTAGATTCACTGACATGGGTCATATCAAATATTCCAGCTCATCAATTTTTATCAAATCTTTTTCAAATCTTTTTCAAATCTTTTTTAAATGTTTTTTTATAATTACAAATCAACTTAGTTTCCCACCGCATCACTTATCCCAATCATGTCACAAGGTACTTTATACGCAGCTGATCAAAYCAGATGTATTTTCCCAAGAGGTCTGGTCAAGGTTTTGGACTTGGATGTTAAAGTTGAAGCTACAGCTGAAAACTATGGAGAGATTTTCCCCTTGAAGAAATATCCAGCATTTGTTGGTCCTAACGGTTTCAAGATTCATGAGGTTATTGCCATTGTTCAATACCGTATGTTCTTTGCAAGAATTGATTCTTTACAAATTCAATTAGACCTTTACAGTTAAGGCATGATTACTAACCTTTTTTTTTTCTTAATTCAGTCATCTCTTTGAACCCTAAAGGTGCACCATTGTTGGGTAAGAACACCAAGGAGTATACTTTGATTTTACAGTGGATGTCATTTGGCACAACTGACTTTGTCGATGCTGTTGTTAAAGTATTCTTGCCTTTGATTGGAAGAGTTCCTTACAACAAAAAGTCARGCGATGAAGGCTACGCCCAAGTTGAGAAGTATGTTGGATTGTTAGAAAAAAGACTCAGAGACTTCACTTATTTGGTTGGTGAGAGAATCACTGCTGCTGATTTGTTTTTTGCTACTTGTTTCTTGAGACCTTTCGCATATATGTATGGTGATGATTGGAGAAAGAAGCACCCTATTTTGATGAGATGGTTTACAACTGTTTCTCAATCCCCTTACCTTTCTTGGTTTAAATTTGAACTAGCTGAGAAGCCAACCTTACCTCCAAAGCCACAAAAGAAAGYAAAGGGCAAGAAACACAATCAAGCTCCAAAAGAGAAGGCTCCAAAGTCTGATAAGAAGGCTGCCAAGGTTGAGAAAAAGGTTGAAGCAGCTCCTGCTGAACCAAAGAAGCCAAAACACCCATTGGAACCTTTGGGTAGATCCAAGATTCCTATTGATGAATGGAAGAGAAAGTACTCTAATGAAGACACCAGAAAGGTTGCTCTACCATACTTCTGGAATGAATTTTACAACGACGAAGAGTGGTCTTTGTGGAAGGTTGCTTACAAGTACAATGATGAATTGACTTTGACTTTCATGWCYAACAACTTGRTTGGTGGYTTCTTTGCCAGATTACAAGCTTCTACCAAGTACTTGTTYGGTTGTGCTGTTGTCTACGGTGAAAACAACAACAACGGTATCATTGGTGCTTTCTTGGTGAGAGGWAAGGATCACGTTCCAGCTTTCGATGTTRCTCCAGATTGGGAATCTTATGAATTCACCAAGTTGGATGCTTCTTCCAAGGCTGACCAAGACTTTGTTAACAACATGTGGGCTTGGGATGAACCAGTTGTCGTCAACGGTGAGAAGAAGGAAATCGCTGACGGTAAGGTCTTTAAATAGATCAATTTTTTGAATGTTCTTGAGATGAAGTTGATAGTACAGTTCTCATATATTTTGTAGTGTTTATGTTTTTATGAATTGAAACCAATCAAGTATTTTATTTCCTTTCCAATTAATTAGTAAGTACAATAGCCGAAGAAATCCTAACGCGAAAAATCAGGGAGAGAAACAGGTGTAAGTTACTCTCACTGTTCACTCAACAAACATCTGACATTCCCTTACAAATCAGTTCACCAGTCTTTGCCACCTGAACAAAAAACATCAAAATATACAACGAAACCATCATGACTGCAACAAGACAAGTGAATTTATCAACAGATCCGATCATCAACTCACATGGCCCCTTCACAGATGAAGAATACACACCAGAATTCGGCAGAACGAGTTTAGCGCAGGCAAAAGTTTTGGTTATTGGAGCTGGAGGATTAGGTTGTGAAATCTTGAAAGATTTGGCACTTACTGGATTCAAAGATATTGAATGTATCGATATGGATACCATTGAACTTTCCAACTTGAACAGACAATTCTTATTCAGATTGAAAGATGTTGGCAAATCAAAGGCAGAGACCGCTTGTGCTTTTGTGCGTCAAAGAGTTAAGGGTGTTAATGTCATTGCCCATTGCAACAAGATCCAAGATTTCGACTTTGATTTCTACAGAAAGTTCCAATTGGTGGTTTGTGGACTAGACAATATTGAAGCTAGAAGATGGATCAACAAGACACTTGTTGAGATTGCCTCCACTTATGATGAACTCATTGGATTGATTGATGGAGGAACAGAAGGCTTCCAAGGTTCCACCAAAGTGATGATTCCAACACAAACTGCCTGTTTCGAATGCTACATGAAGATTGTTCCTCAACAAACAACATATCCATTGTGTACTTTGGCTTCTACTCCAAGATTACCTGAACATTGCATAGAATGGGCACACGTGCTGGAATGGCCTAGACTTTACCCTGACACTAAGTTTGATGCTGATAGTCCTGAACATGTTCAAACCATGTATCAATTATCCTTGAAGCGTGCTGAAGAATATGGTATTGAAGGCGTGACCAAATCCAAAACATTGGGTGTTGTTAAAAATATCATTCCTGCCATTGCCTCTACAAATGCTATCATTTCCGCTGCTTGTTGTAACGAGGCTTTCAAATTTGTCACCTGTTGCAATCCTCTTTTGGATGATTCCATGTATTATAATGGTGAAGCTGGTGTTCTAGCAAGCAGTGATCCATACAGAAAGGTTGATGATTGTGAGGTCTGTGGTAATTTGCCTAGAGAATTTGAAATTGAAGAGTCATTAACATTGATCCAGTTTGTCGAGTTGGTTAAACAAGAATTTTCTCTGGAGTCACCAAACTTTTTCACAGGTGAAGGAGACATTTACAATTTTAAAAAAAGTGATGAGTTCAAAGAGAAAGAAAACTTGTTGGTTACTAAGTTGTTGCCCTTTGAGATGGATTACTGTAAATTGCAAGTTGTTGTCGTTGATCCTTCTCGAAAGAGCAGTTTGAAGTTGAATCTGAAGTTAAAATAAATACAGTCGGCTTTATGCCACCGGAATTAGGTTAATGATGTATGGCAACACGTTTATTTCATGTATAGYGAGATTAATAGTATTTCAGTTCAAGTCAGGTCGATTATTTTCATTTAGAATTCTTCAATGCTACTTATCGATAATTACTGTCAAGATTAAAAAAAAAATGTAACCAATTTATTGAAAAGCGGGAGGAATAAAATAGACATGAAAAAGTACAATGATCTTCTCAAAAGACTTGTATCTTAAGCGTGCTTGCTGAAGTACTTCTTAGAACCTTCAACTTCTGGAACAATGGTGTCAGCACCGGCGGTCCAGTTGGCTGGGCAAACTTCACCGTGCTTGTCAGTGAATTGGAAAGCTTCCAACAATCTCAAGGATTCGTCAACACTTCTACCAACTGGCAAATCGTTGATGGTGATTTGTCTCAAAGTACCCTTTGGATCAATCAAGAAAATACCTCTCAAAGCAACACCAGCTTCTTCAATCAAAACACCGTAATCTCTGGACAAAGAGTGGTTGGTATCAGCAATCAATGGGATGTTGACTGGGCCCAAACCACCATCAGCTCTCTTGGTGTTGGTCCAGGCCAACAATGAGTATTCGGAATCAGTGGAGGCAAACAAAACTTGAGCATCCTTGTCAGTGAACTTCTTGATGGCTTCAGAGTAAGCAATGATTTCAGTTGGGCAGACGAAAGTGAAAGCCAATGGGATGAAGGCTAACAAGACCCACTTACCCTTGTATTGGTCCAAGGAGATTTCTTCGAAAACACCATCGACGACGGCGGTCTTCTTGAAAGTTGGAGCTGGCTTTTGGATGATGGCGACCATTGTGAGAATATGTGAAAGTGAGAATGTGTTAGTGTAGTTATCTATGAAGAACTGTGATGTGTTAAGAGGAAAAGGAAAACTAGATACGGCCAGATCGAAATTGAATTGGAGGGAATAAGCCACATATTTATACCTGCTCGGTTGTGGAAAATGGACCCATCCAGAAATCCAGAAATCCAGAAATCCAGAAACCCAGTGCTTACAAACAGAGACGCTCTCAGGCTCTCAGGCTCTCAGGCTCTCAGCTGTTCAACTTACCCAGCTCAGCTCCAGTGAGGCTCGTTAATTTTGTTGGATTACCGCGCCACCCATTGGAATCGGCTCAAATCTGGGGGAAGGTCACCTGTCTCTTGGGGAGGACGTGTTTCAAACTGGCCGTTTCCACCAAGTACCCCTTCCATCAATTCAATTTTTACATGGTTATGTTCATGATCTTGATAAATTACATATATTTGACCATTGAGTCGATAAACGTTCACTATAKGCCATCTCAGCTTGAAAAGTGTGCAGAGGAAACCTTAGACTGAGGCTGGAAAAACACTCCGAAGTCGGCAGTACGTATGTTCACCAAATTCCCTTCACCACCACGGTAAGTGCCGGCCAGATAATGGCCAGATAATCATTAATATGGCGGCAGTAGATAATCCCACACGTTAACCGATCATTAGTAACGAGTACGAATGTTCTAGAGGCCTTTTTTCACATGGCTGTGCTAGTTTCAGAAATTGATTACGTAACATCTTTACAAAATATATATTATTGGTCGGCGACGCGTCGATATTTTGATCATGTGATTAATGGCATGTGCCCATGTTCCATGATCTATTTTGATGACTTTTACGGCGGGCACAATTTGTATTATTCTCCAATTGGATGGTKATATCAAGGGATTTCAGTAAATATACAAATGCAAAATTAAGATCAATAGCAAATTGAATAAAAAAAACATAAACATCTCGACCGTATCCATTTCTTGCTTAATAATCAACGGATTGAGATACATGAGAAATAGCATACGGTACGTCTCAAATAACCAGCTCATCACGGTTCATGATCATGTCCTTGTTGTCCATCATCTTCATCATCGGCCATTTGTTCTTCTCTTTGTCTCTGACGTTCAAGAAAAACACCTTCTCTGCGAGTTAATTCTTCTGAGTACCTTAAAAAGCAACTAGGAATAAACGTCACAAAAAAGATTAACACGTCTTGAAAAACGACAGTCAGAACACTCAAAATATGCTTAATCAGAACATTCTGATCCAATTGTTTCTGCTCTATCTCATCATCTTCAGCTTGAAAGCTTATATCTTCAGAAATGTCTCGAACAGTATCACTATCAGTGGTGTTTAGTAAGAAAGTAAGGGTGTCTCGGGTGTGCACTTCATTCTCACGTTCTGTATCTTCACTACCGATATTACCATTGAGATTTTCATCGGGTATAATCAAGTTTGGTCTATTATTACCAATTCCAACGTTCACAATGGTATCGGAGGCCCTACGGATAAGCTCACTATAATGTGACGAAACATTTGACAAATAATTGATGATTTGTATCGGAATGCTTTGAAGAGCTTCAGTGAAATCATCTTCAACAATTGCTTGTAAACAGTCTAGAACAGAGGGTCTTGTGAAAACATACAGCAAATATGCAGAGTAAACAACTAATCTCACAATATCACTTCCATAATCAATTTGTGCACCAAACAATATGAATATTAGAAAGTATTTGAAAAGAGCAACCGATAAGGAAACCAGTCTTCTTAATGTGCCCTGTGTGAGAAAATGAACAACTGAATGCACCGTAAAGTCAATAATTCTCTTGGCCAGAGCAACAAAGTTAACTTCTATCTGACCATTCCCATTCTGTTGCTGATGTTGTTGTCTTCTTCTAATTTCCTCGGGACTGTCAACTAAAACCACAACGAAACTCAACTTGTGTAATTGCGAGAGAGCAGTACGTGCACTRTTTGACAACATCACATATGGTTCATAAACTGGATCTGTGTCCACTATAATACATTGTTGAGAACTCAACTCTATTTTTCTTTTAACACCATTTTTATCAATACCTTCAACGACATATTTCACAGAACAAGTGGTCAATTGATCAACATACAATTGTGAATCTTCCAATCTATCGTATGAATGTCCCGTTATTGACTTTGAAGAACCATCACTTAGAACCACTTTTGAAAGAAAACGTCCTGATCTTCTACTTTCTTTTGCCTTCTCACTTTCAAGATTCTTTTCAGTTATCYGATTGAARGCTCGTTGGTTCTCGTTTATCTGTGAATCGGTAGTGTCATGAGCCAAATCAAMACTAGTTCCTTGTAACGGTTGTTCAAAATACTTGTTAAGTCCCTCATCATCCTGYTCACTGCAAAAGACGGTGACTGCTAAAATAGTTGGCACACGATCAAAGCTAACATCTGGTCCTAGTGACATGAGTTCATATAATGGGGAATCGGCAACTGAATTTGAAGAACTTGGAATGTAGTAGTATTCATTTTCGATTAGCAGTGTATAAATTGTGTAGCCATCTTCTTTACACAATTGGAATAGTTCTTTACCCGTTGTTGAAAGAGTGATGTTGTCAAATGTTTTTGTGAATTCTATTTGGTCAGCTTTGAATGTGAACTCAACGGGGAACTTGACATGAATTGGTGAAATATTGTACGTATGGTTCATTGTTTGAAAGCAACACAAACACCTTTTCTGAATTTGATATCTGCTGTTTGATAATAAACGTTGTTGGTACTTGTTGTTTGATTTGAATGGGTTCTTCACCAATGATCAACTGAACCCTTCGGAACAGTTGTTCAAAGATGAACTTCGCCAGCTATCGTAATATCTAGAATCAGATCTCTGGCACTGCCACCCTTTAATGAGCACTAGCCACCGCTGTGCCACGCCCTCTGGTCCTTCGCATAATCGTGCGCCAACCAAAATGAGGAAAACTTCGTTGTTCCAAGAAGCATTCCACAAAAATTCAAACTCCTATATACGCTCAAAAATTGCCTTACGATAGTGATATCTAAATCAGTTATCATCAACCTCCCTTCCAATTGAATAGCRATTTATATTGGCTGTTTTTTTTTGACACTTGATCAGTCTTCATTTGGTTGTTTCATTCACTTTCGAAAGAAAAAATTGAACGCCGATATCTTTATTAATTCAGTTCCCGGATCAGTGATACCGTTCATTTTTGAAAAACTCATATTTTGGCAGACAGCAACAGCATTTGAACAAATCAAACAATTCAAATAGAAAAAAAAAACGATGATGAACAYGTTCCCAATGAAGAAAGTGGTTGTTGGACAACAAGCATTGAAACTTTGCGTTCAAAGACGACAACTTGGTAGTTTTATAAGGAGTGTGTTTTGCATGGACCCAGCTCCTTCTCCAGATGATCCAACCCCAGAAAACAGATTCCATCCATGGGATCAATCACCAGCTCCAGATTTAAGAATGAGAGCTGCCACGATCAGAGCCAAGGCCAAGTGTCCAGTCACTCACAAGGATATCAACTTTACTTGTCCGCTTTCAGGAATACCAACCCATCATTCTAAAGAAGCTTGGGAAGCTGATGAAGAATACCACAAGACGAAGAAATACGAGATCTTGAAGAAAGTCAATATCTTTGAACATGATTTAAGATCAGGTCGACAATTCCCTGAATTTGATTTCCCAACTGTACAACCACAAGATACTTTGGTCAATTTTGCCAGCTGGGATACTTACTTATACACTAGACAATTTTATTCTATGGATACTGAATTTCAAATGGCTGTTGTTACCAAGATGTTGAGTTTTCCACTTACTATTGCTTCTGTGTTGCATGAATTTTCTCCTTATTTCTTAAAGCCTAAAGGTCCTGTGAGTTTGGAAGGTTTGAAATCGTTGGCTGCTTTAAGATACACTTTGTACCCAGAAAACAGAGTCTCATCATTGAAAGACCGTCCTATCCGTATCTTTTTGTTGAACTCCAAGTCTGAATCCATCTTGCCTGGTCATGTCTGGAAAGAACTCACGTACTTGTTCCCAGGTATCTCATTCGAATTGCACTTTATCGGTCCTGAATCTTACTATGACAGAGAAAAGAAGAAATATTTGGTTTCTGATCGTCCAATCGTGAAGAGATTAGATGATACTCTTTGTTTCGTTCACCATACTCAAGACTTCAATGTCTTACATGAATCCCAAGATTTCTTCCCTTATGATCCATACTTGGATGTCTTCTTCTGTTTCCATCCAAGATTCGCCTCCTTGGAATTGAACGATTTGTGGTCAAAGTCGTTGCCAGGTTTACTTGACTCCAAGTGTGCTGTTTACGTGACTGGCTTACATAAGAAGGATATTGACAATGACTTCCAATGGTTGACTGAAAATTACAGCAAGGACATGGATGTGTTGATGGATAAGACACCAAACTTGTTTGGTTCCACCAAGTGGGAATTGAACGATTTGAACCCACAAGAAGTGTTCCAGTTCAATCAACAAATCTTTGGTTTCAGAGGTAAACGTTACCACGCTATTAACAAGGATAACGAATGATTGTTATGAAAATTACCTTTCCCTTTTTTCTCTCGTCAGTGTCTACACCTACAGTTTTTGACTTCGCACTCACTCAAGCTCTCTGTTTTTCTTTCCCCTTCCCATAATTTGTCCTGTTTTATTTCTTGTCTATAGTTTTTGCAAGACCTATAAATATATGATTCCATTTTTACTATCATTAAATTCCGAAAGAATATGAACTGAAAAGATATATTAGTTCGGTGGTATATGACGTGATGTGATGTATCATCACATAGATATGTTGTACAAAATATGACGTGTAAGCATGCTCCAAGAACACGTAACAGAAAAAGCTTAGAAACAAGATCAGAAAAAGAACAATTGTCTTGCAATCGACAAGACCAAATTTTTTGGAAAATTAAAGGACATATGACTTAAAAAAGCCAAAACCACTAATCAATTATAGGGCAATGATAGGTTATAGAATAAACGAAAAACGTAAAACGCAAACAGCAGTTTAATATATGAAACAACAAAATATTGACAGCACTAAAATTGTGTCAGATGTAAAATTGTAAAAAATTAATAAAAAACTGTAAAACAATGTGATCTATTATAGTAAAGTAGTTCAAGAGGCAAACAAAGAGAGTAAAGAGAAAAAATAGGAGCAAGCAAACAAACGCAAACAAAAGAAACGTAAGAAAATAAAATAAAAAAAAAGCCAAGCAGGATATAAGAATAGTACAAAATAAGGAAAAGAATATGATCTTTCCTATCTAACTAGCTGGAACAGTAAGAAGCAAACAAACGACTTGTCAAAAGCCATATAATGCTTTCTTGACAGCACAACCCAATAACAACGACAAACAAGCATGAAGAAGAAGCAATAGATGAAAAAACATGAGGTATCATATAATCAAGATTTGAATTGTAAGCAGTTGACAATAACAGATACAATATGTATAATTAAGTGAGCGAATGGGAAAGGGGGATGTATGGGACAGTAAGCAATAATAAGCTTAATAGTCAGAGGAATCAAGATAGGCATTAGATAATCTTTGCAAAGATGGGTCATTCATACTCAATCTGACGTCAGAAACGCTTTTACGACGTTCACTGTCACTTAATCTTGATTCACTCATGCTTAGTCTGGAACGTCTTGTGAAATGAGCAGCTTTGAGGGATAATAGTGTATGTTCAAGTTCTTCAACACGATCGTTTTCTTCATCATGTGCATCATGAAAACGATCAGAGTTAGCTGTACTTATTGTCTTCTTCATAAAGTGATCAACAAAATCATCTTCGTCGTCTTCATCCTCGTCCTCTTCTTCTTCGTCATCTTCCAGAAGAATTTCAGGCTCGGTAATTGATTCCACGTCCTTCTTAGCATTATTTTCAGGGTTGTCCAGTTCAAAAGTGAATGAGGAGTTACGGCAGTGACTTGGTGATCCAATAGATGGAACCTTCTTGATGCGGTTGGCATTGGCTGTGACTGGAGAAGAAGGCGTAGTTGGAGGCGTATCATCAACAGAATTATCACAAAATCTAGTTGTTGGAAAACTGGCTGGAGTCTTAAGAGTAGGAGGAGGTGGAGCTGGTCTTATCACTGATTTGTCTATGTTTGTGAAGATGTCGCTGTCATCAGTGATATCATTTGTAGCTGTCAAGTCTGGGTCATCATTGTTGTTGTTAGTGTTGGTGTTATCATCGTCATAGTTGAAGCTGGAGTATGTTGTAAAATCGGACYTTGAAGTCAAAGGATATTGGAAATCAAGTGGGTCGATACTTAAGCCAAGGCTATTGTCCGAATCTCTGTTGGCGCCTGTACTAAGAGAAGGAATGGAGATTTTCTCAAGTTTGTAGTTATGTAGCGAATCGACAGGAGTGTTTGGCTCGTCGTTCTCGTTGGCCATGCCACCCAAGCTGAGTGGTTGTTGGAGCATTTGCAATGGCAATGGTTGTGGCAGAGCACAAGTTGGGGCAAGTGACAATCTTTTTTCAAACACTTTGGAGAAACCTTTGATACTTTCATCCTCTTGTGGAATGGAAGCTAATCTGCGGTGAGAYGCAGATAGTCTGTGGATGCTTTGACTTCTGACGATAGGGGAACATTGGGAAGGTGAGGATGGAGAAGAATCACTAACTGAGGTCAAAGTTGACATAGAAGTACTTCTTGTGAAAATAGAGTTGTGTCGACTGCTAGAAACAGTGGAAGCAATAGTAAGATTGGACTTTGCTCTCGTATGGGTAGGGGCAGATGGATGGTCATGTGACTGTCTTTGAATTTGGGCACCGCTGGCAGGGGTGGTTTTGAAACCAGAGTAAACTTGGAATGGCAAATCACCGTCACGGATCAGAGTTTTTGCTTCGATATCTGGTTCGATTTGGATGGAGTTGTGACGATTGCGCTGTTGAGCATGAGTGTTGAAGTTAATTCTTGAGGAGGCTGATGATTCTGAACCTGAACTAGACACTGGACGAGAACGTATTGGTGTACTGCCATTGGAAATGCTAGCACGAGAATTGACTCTGTTTGRTCTTAGTGTTGGTTTTTCTTTATCGAAACCAAATTGTGAATTCACATCAATGTGGGAAACGTGGTTGAAGTCAAATGGAGTGCTGATGGTCAATTCTTTTYTATGCAAAGGTTGACTTGCTCTTGTGCCAGGGATGTTAATGTTGCCAACGATTGATTGAGGACGAAGACGCTCTGCTTCCATGATACGACGTAGCTTTGAAGGAGATCTCTTTAACCATCCCTTGATTCGGGATTTTGTGTTTGCTTCATCATCRTCCAAAACCCAGAGGTGTTCATTCTGATTTAAGGACATGTTGAGATAAGTTGAAGAGCTAGAGCTAGTAGTAGTAAGATCAATGGATTGGATAACTTGGATAAATGTGGTATGTATGGGTCAGATCAAGGTTTGGAAAAGTTGCAGGAGAACAAACGAGACCTTTTAATTTTGAAACGCAGGGTAGTAGTTGCAAATTGATGGTGGGAGTATGTGGAGGTATATATAAAGAGACAAAGAGACTCTGATGAAGAAAATTCAGACAAGAAAGAAGAAACAGGAGTTCAAGTTCAAGTGGAAATTTGAGAAATGGATCTTCTTTCCACACCACATTATGCATTATGGCCCATGCCATGCTCATATAGCATCTGAGCATTTGCACTAGCTGACTGTGCAGGCTTAAAGGCTTCAGCAGTGCTTGTATAAATTCTGCGATCCTGCAATTTTCTCTTCAATTCTAAGGCTTAACAAGTTACAACATCAACTGCACCGAACACAGAGATACCGAATTGGGTTAGCAGGAGAAGCAAAAGAAAGAAAAAAGGACCGCCGAAATTCGAATAATGGCGCCTATTCATTCATCTGTCAAAACTCAGTATTATATTTGCCGGCGCCGTCTTTCCTCTAACCCTTTTCCGATGCATCATATAAAATTCAAACGGGAATGAGAAACTTTCACGGATTATAGTGCTCAGGCCAGCACTGAACAGGGCCACCACCGCTAGGGCCGCCACCACGTCCGCGGGTCCCCCTATAGAAGTTATAGAGGCCCAGGCTGCCCAGACTCCCGTCCCCCGGCGATCGATCCGTACGTTGGACTCTGAAGCTGGCAAGAAAAAGTGCTGCTATCTGTTCTACAGGGGTACATGCACCCTGCGTGCACTATTAAGACAAGAGAGCGCCTATTATACAGATTTCACAGGACAATGTACACGTCCAACTTGACAGACACGCGTAATACGTGATTTACCTAGACAGGTACCTGGTCCTGGTTATCGTTATAGACACGTATATAAAGAAGAACTGCCACAGATACCGGGTCACTGTTACAGTTACAAGTTTCCAAGAACAAGATGCTGTTCAAAGTCAAATTTCCATGTACTACGTTTGAGATAATGCGGTCTATATAAAGATGGGCCCGGTTGATCGCATAGGGCCAAATCGTGGGATTACTGGATCGGGAGAAACATAAACACTGTCAGAAWTCAGGTACCGCCCGCCCAACGCAGAGTTCTCAGTTGTAACATCTAGACAATCGATCATCGGTGTGTCGGCTCTATCAGAAAAGCCCGCTTTAAGATCCTATTTTTTCTCAGATAGTATTTATCGTGTACACGTTGAAGTACACATTGTACATCATCGTTGCTGGTCATCATTTGCGAAAGGATATTGATAGTAACGGTGATATGGTGGTGTCATGGTAATTCAAATACCTCAATTGGATAACACTGTCAGTAATTATTAGGCAGTTGTAAGTTGTGACTTGAAACCCATGTGCCTCTATAAATTTTTAAGTTTTCAAATTTCAGTCAGTCTCCATCGATGTTTGAAACAGCTGCCTTATACCAATGTTCCATAATGATTGTTCCACTGCTGGGGCCGTAGTATTGAACAGCAGTATACCTAGCTATGTACATACGTTCCATACGGATCATTCAAAACTTCAAATTTATATATATATAGGAGGTTCATAATCCTCAAGTAACCTCTGTACTATCGATGAGCTGAACCTGTGGTCGACACATCAAAAAGCCTGAATTTTGAATATATACAATCTGAGAAGACACCCAGGATCATGAATTCAACCTGATGATGAACACGTATACGCTAAATGTCTTACTGAAATATTTACATTTTGTTGAATTGGAGCATAGTAGTAGCTATGTATCCGCCTCTAGAAGGTGGTCAGTCAATACACCACCACTGCTATTTACTCTTATAACACCACTTGTTGAATGTACGTATCAGAAGAGGCCCCAACGTGAAACAATCGATAGCTAGCTTCCTGTATTTTCGATTGTCACATATCTTGAATCTTGATTAACTTCTTGACTGATCTCAAACCAAATCATATCTTAAGTTCTTTCCCTATATGCCTTCTAAAATTTTAACTTGACAACTAAGAAAGAAAGAAATTTAATTGGACATCAAACTAAGAAAAGTCAAAGTATAGCAGCACATATACGAGCAGGCCTCTCCTCTATATAAGAAATTTTTTTTGGAAAACATCCCGATGTATTCGCGCTAGAGTGCCCAAATTCCTATACTTTAATTCATGAGGTCCAATATTATTCATCATCATATGACAGCTACTAGCTTATTGCACATAAATCCTTTTATTTATGACTTGAATTTGAATATAGAGTGGCTAAAACAGAATCTAGACTTCTCGAGGACTGAACCTATATGGGGAGCGATTTCATTCTGTACGCTAATATAAATATATACACACAAAAGAATAGATTTAATTACGTGTAAATCATCCATATTGTAACAGACATTAAGTATAATTAAGTATAATTAAGTATAGGAATTTACGGACCAGGAATTATACGTACAAAATTTTCCTTCCACGACGGTATTCCTGTCCGTGCTGTCCGGCCGAGCTCTGTGCGGTGGTGGATCTCTTAAAGAGGCAAGTTTCCCTTTGCGGAACTGTAATGAAGGATCGACGAGATGATGATTCATCACAAGATTTGGGCTATTCATTCTTGCACTGGCCGCACGCCTCCAATCTTCGATTAAAGCCTGAGCTTTGCTTTGACTCCATATATGATATATGATCCATCTTCTTACATCTTCAAAGATTTGTTTGTTCTTTCGGTTTCGATCAATAGATTCAAGTTCCAACCCATGCATGTCTACCCATGTGGTACGACTACATTTACACTTTGAATTTATTATGTTTAAGTTGGGGAATTGTCAATGATGTATGAAGCCACTAGCTGCTCAATGCTCATACAAAAAAAAACGTTAATAGTGTGATCTATTGATGCTGAGATATAATAGTCTAAATGAACCATCTCAATGTACACCCGTTGTAGTCATTGTATTTTTAGAATTGTGATCATGTGCTCTATAATGTGATGTTCTTACACATATAATTTGGATGATCCGGACAAATTTGAATTGTGATCATCCAAATTGATCATCTTAAGAAGAGCATGAAATTTTTTCAAATTTTGCAAGTTGATCATCGAAGTCAGTAGTGAGCACACCGTAAATATGATTGGTCTGAATGCATGGATGAACAACGTGTTGAATCTTATGATCCCTAGGGAACCGAAACAAAGAGTTCAATTACATCTCCAAAATGGGAATCTACTGCATAACTAAGCAACATAGAGATAGCCCCAATAAATAATTAATTGTTTAGACAACGGAAGAGACTAAAATGTTTAAAGAACTATTTTCGAAGGTTAAAGAAGTTATAGCATGGTAATTACAGATTTCGAACAATCAATCGATCTCGGATGTTTTTCCGTGAGGTTACGGTGATWACATGGAGGGGGTTATTCTTATTCTTATTGTGAGTGAAGTGAACCTCCATTTGTTCTTTCTTCAACAATTGGATACAACAGTTTAAYAGCAACAGTTCAACGTGTATAACGTCTGAACTTATAGATATCAACTAACTAGTAGTASGTTTATACATAAATACAGGGAAGGACGCCAAAATTTATTTTGATCTACTCATTTGCACAAAGTGATATATAGATGATCTCAAGAAGTCCTACAGGTATTATACCCTGCTTCTATATATACTCAGATTTTCGGCTTTCACATATGATCATATAGGTTGTAAGCTATATTTTTCAAAATTATAGTCTTTAATTGGSAAAGCCCTATCTTAGTTAATTGGCAAAGCTTTATCCAGTGCATTCTATAGAGTTCACAAATTAGCAGATCATCTTGTACCGATCATCATAGCAATCTTGAATCAGTACACGAATTTACTGGACTTAGGACTCAAAAGAGTGTCTGTACGTTTCAGCTTTTACACCATGCATATATTACTTCAATCTAGACGAACCGATGCCTTATAACTAGTTGGCAATATTGCATATATAAACGAATACCTTGTTTCAAGCTGATGCTTATAAAGAGATCGAGAGAGATCAAAGATCGAATTTGTCTACGCGTGACAATTAATGACTCCGAGGATGATGGAATATTTAAGTCAACTCATGTGCTTGGTGGAATTTCAAATGTAGGTACGCAGTTCAGAAGACAAAACACAAGCATCATGATGATGTTTAAAAACTGGAGGGGTAGGGGTCTACATCATACTCGAAATCAGCAACTCTTCAAAATTGCCTTTGTAAAATGATGTCTGCCGGTTGTTTACCCCTGAAAGTTGAAAGATGAGAGATAACCGAGGTACGTTATATAACGCGCGCACTGATGCTGTCGGGCGCTGCACTGCCAGGATGGCCGGGGTCCAGGCGTCGTAGAACATCTGTGGTATTTATGGGCTTTCTGTGATGCATATTCCAAATTTCGAACTTGTTGATAAAAACTGGTTTCTGCATTGCATAGATAGATGCTTGAATGCAGGTGAGTCTTGTTTATGTATAAACTCTGACGAATTTCAATTATACATACCATGATGCTTATAACCACGATTCATTTTGATCCCCGAGTTAATTATGAAAACCAAATAATCAAAGACTTAAATATACCTGAGCTTATGAAAAGAAGGATACCATTATCATATACATAAGGCCATAATGAAAAAAGCTTAGATAAAGACGAAAATGTAAACAAATTTAATATAAAAAATGGAATTGATAAAAAAAGCCCCATGCAACAAGGAACAAAAAGGAAAGAGACACATTCAATTTTGGAATTTTCAAATTATCATATGCAGGTACCAATACGCATGTACAATTGTTGAGTGAGCAGTATTGGAACATGCCAGATATGTTTGTTGATAAATATAGACCAATTATAGCTAGCTAGATCATTGTATATATCGAATAAATTATATGTAATCTGGAGTCTGGACATGAATATTGGTAACGACGATTGGTGCTGGATCATGGATTGGAACTTTAGWAAAGATATAGCCGAATAGTGAATGAAGTAACAAAATGAAACAGAAAATCAACCATAACCATTCATAAAGGCGTTTGAGTTCTGATAATTAGGCAACTTATCAAATATTCACCCACAGGTATATATTGAACATGGAATATATAGGCAAGTATATATATATATGGGCATCCAAAAGACATGATAGACAAAGATGAAAATCATGGGAGAAGAAAAGTTGATCGAATATTGCTAAGCCAAGAAAGAGCACCATATCTATTCAGTGTCATATATCATGATCATATAACCTGGGAAATAAACATTCGTCATAGCGGAAAGATGGGCCTAATTTAATCAAAACAAGCACTTACCACAATTGGCGAATTCAACTGAAATAAGAAGTTCGAAAAAGAATAGTAGTGATTGGTCTTGGGTTGTAAACTTCTTTTCATTCATTCCCATCGATACGGTTCCAAATCCTCTTTCCCTGGTTCTATGAGAACTTTCCATGTGAACTTGATTGGYTGGTTTGAAGAAACTAAAAGCATAAAGTCCRTTTTTAACTAGTCCTATGGGTTGGTTGGTCCATATATGRCATTAATTAGAATTCGCCTCATAGAAATTCGATAACATGATTCAAACTTGACGGTATGTCTTCTGATATATATTTGAACGGCATCTGCTCGTTCACAATCAAACTTCAACTCAATTCATGTGGATTGTATGAACAGGGCATTCGTTATCACCTTTCTTCATAAACCATGCTTTAATACACTTGTAATGGAAACAGCATAAGCACTCCAATCTACCAACTTTGTCACCAGGTTTAAATTCTTCAAAGCAAATGACGCACTCGTTATCCTCATTTAAGTTTAAGCTGTCAGGATTAGTGTCCCATGGAATGGTATAAACCAACATTCGATTAGACTGTCTCTTGGTGTCGGGTGAACCAGAAAACTCCAAGTTCAGCAAACATTCGTTAACATGTGACTCTCTCTCGTTAGTAGTAGAGAAACTTCTTAAATCAGTACCACAAACAGGACACAAGTTCTCATCATCCTGATCATGAGCTTCTAAGTCTCGTCTATGAGCATTATTAAGAGCGGCGRTAGCAATAGAGTCCGAAGTTGTCATATTTAAAGGCAGCATGATGTTGTTGTCTGACGATGTACCAACATTAAGGACTGATGATGTACCAGAAACTTCTCTTGTCATTGTATTATAAGGCAGATCCTTGATCAAGTTGTTACCGGAATGACGTTGGGAATGATTAGGGAGATGGTTGTTGGTGTCAATATTAAGGGTCTGATGGTTTGTGTCTGTACCACCTTGTCCAGAAGTAGTAAAATGGTTGGACGGAATAGTCTGGTTGGTATTATTCTCTCTCAGAGCAGCTCTGATCATATCTAGCTCATCTGCACAATCATAACATGTTCGGTGTGGCACATATGGACTTTCCAAGAAAATTTGAGATTGGGGTGACACGACATACGTGTTTGGTAGGTAAGTGGTGAATATGCTGGCACAATCAGAGCAGAATATCCGTCCACATTTTCTGCAATGGTGTTTTCTGAAAAAGAAAGTGAATTCTCTGTTGCAATTTGGGCATTCCGTGGCATCCTCATCTGGTTGCCACACAGGCACGTCTTCAGAACCACTATGGGTATTCAACAGAGGTGAGTTGTTGGTGTTTCCACTAGTATTGACGATATTGGTGTTGCTGGAAATAGAGTTCTCGTTGGAGTTCAAGTTGTGGTTTGTGTTGTGTGATGCCATAATCAGCTGTTCCAGTTGAGTGTGTGATTCTGACATATCGGAAGAGCAGGACTTGTGATGATCTGATTTGATTTGGCACTTTCTTCAAGACTTCAAGAAGAGCTGGTGGGTTTGAAACCTCTAGAGCAAGGCTAGTGTAGTTGAGAATAGATATGAGTTCTTTGACGGATTTTGAGTGAATTAATGTAGCAGTTGGTTGTGCAGTTCCACAGTCTGAACCGTGGCGATAAGCAGAACATGTAGGCACACACGGTAGGCACACACGATATCACCCCAGATCAAATCTCAGAAACCAGCCTGAGTTCTGCAGGGGCGCAAATTGCACATGCTCGGCCCGGTGGTGCACGGATGCATATCTGCATCAGAATTTTTTTTTATTTTTTTTTTTTTATTTTTTTTTTTTTTATTTTTTTTTTATTTTGTGACTTTTTTAGCATGTTCACCTCTGCATCGATCCACTTTCAAATTAAATTTACCGAAAGCCCTTTAGGCCGCCTAGTGAAAATCCGAAATTGACTGAATTGGTGACTGGTCACATGCATATAATTACTAATTTTTATTTCCTCCAATCAATTCTAATAATTTTATTTTTAAAATTATTAGAATTGACAAGTAATTGCAGTAATATCTACAGCCTCATATAAATTTATATATGATCTCTTGGTTACCAT
>BCIP01000001.1:146800-156839 GCA_001599995.1 Ambrosiozyma monospora
TTTTCAAAAAAAAAAATCTGAAACTTTTGAAAGTTACATGTGTATATTTTATATTTTATATGTTAATTGTTTAATATATATGTATGCATGATACTGATATATTTATACAATTACTGGTCAGAGATAAGTATTTTCACCTAATAAATMATTCATTCAAGGGTATAAAAACGGGAAAGTCTATTAATGATTGACTGCCAAAATTGGGTTTTAGTGCAGATCTATATTTGAAATAAATTTATTATAATGAAAAAGAATTAATTCATATGGAATATTAAAACGATATCGAAGTAWTACAAAATTAGATTGTTAATAGTTATATTCCAGCTCAATAGTAATTAGTTAATATTGAACATATAAACATATTTCATATATGATCGCTTTTTTTTATTATTATTAGCTGGAAAAAATATAAATAGATCAAAGAGGAGCTTGATGGCTCTGATTAAGATCATTTAAAGCGACTTGCTGTTCACCAAAACCAACATAATTGTTATAGTTAATATAATCTTTCTTCCTTTTGGAAATCTGGCTAAAAAACAGTTAGCGAAACAATAGAATTACACAGTTTAATTTGGATCTGAAATTAACATCAATTTCATTTTTTCAATTCAAGAAAATGTCATATATATTTTGGTTATTCATTTTTTTTCCTAAATCGTGTTTCTTTTTTTCTTTTTTCGASTTAATTTTTTTTTCTTATTAGTTTTAATCTGTATTAAAGTATATATAACAAAGTTTCACCATACATAGTAATTTCATCAATCAAACCAATAAACGTCAGGATGATGAAATCCCTTCGAAAACATCACCCGGGGAGTTTCAATAGTGCGAAGGGAAGCACTTGTTCGGTTTTTCTTGTGGATGAACGCCATGTCAATGATGATTTTTTGCTCGTAAATCAACAAAACGGAGTCGGGCTCGAACGCGGGACCAATGCAAGTCGTTACCCTGGCGCGCCTCTAAAAATAAATAAATATTTGAAACAATCAGGTTAAAAACTTATCGTAGAATTACTAACAGGATTATGGCTGGTAATTTATTGAAAGCAACGTTTCATCGATTTTTTTTTTATTTAATTTTTTTTAATTTTAATAATTTACACATTAGCATGCTTATACGTTTTAAAAAAAAAGATAATGGGTAGTTTGTATTTTCATAGTAAATTTTTAATGATTCGATCAAAAATTTTTTGGTTGATATTTTTCTCTACTTTATACTAACATTTCATGTTGTTCTAACTTTGAATGTTAAGCCCCGGCCTAATAAAAATCGACTGGTTTTTTTTATTTTTATTGAATTATTAATAATTATTCTCAAAATAACTCAGCCGATTTGGTAAAAAAAAATTTACAACTATTCCCCAAATCAAATAATTTTTTTTTCGCTCCTATATATATTAGTAATAGTAATTTGTACTAGTTATTATCTAGTAAGCTTTAAAGAGCTATTAATATTCTATAATTTTAAGGTTTGGAATGATCTATCTGATATTTATCTTTTTATATATCGTGTATTTTACCACCTTAATTTGTTAAAATTTTATTTTCATTATTAATGAAAAATGCAGAGAAGAAATTGGCTCACACTGTTTGTGTCCTCTAAGCTAGCTCCATTTTGTCCCCATTTTATATTGTATATATGATAGCGCCTGTAATTTATAAATGTACTACTTCAAAGTTCAAAGATCAAGTTTTTTTATCAAAATTTACATGTCGATCAATTTTCTTTGTATTTGTCTGTTCATTGCTTTTTCCTTTTTTTTTCTTACCAAAAAAGAAAGTAAGCTCATATTAATTTAATGGAAATTCGATAAACAAGTTGAATAAAAAAACGGTAAAAAATAAAATTGCTAAAAAAATAAAAAGATGAAAAGATAATTAAAAATAAAAATTGGGGAAAAGGTAAAATAATAGAGTGAGTATATGATAAATAAWGGGATTTGTTGTGTCATAATAAYAGATATCTCTATATCATCTTCGACAAAATAGTCTAGTGACGAGATCCATCATATCCTTTATAATGTAGTGCTACAATTCCGTAGACATGAAATGTCTCAAAGCAATGAAGAGAGAAAAATGTGCTCTCAGGCAAATGATCTATTGGCCTCTCTTCCGGTGGTTGTAAGAAATCAACATTGTAGCTCTAATCTATCACTAGATCCAATCCTAAGTAATGTGTGTTGTTGTGTGTGTTTTTCCATGTGTGTGTATTGAGCATGTGTAAACATGYTCAACTGTTCATAAACCAACATCCAACTCACAAGTCTTTTTTTTTCCAAAAAGTGCCAGCCGATACACAGTTCTATACAGAAAAAATCTTTCACTAAATAATTCTAAACACAGACTCTCTGTCTGGCCAATATCCCAACTGTTATTCTAAGTCTATTGTCTATGCTAATCACCACAGTGACTCGGCGGTGTAACTTTTTGTCTCAACCAAAGACTAAAGGTTACCCGGCCGTAACACCTGTGGACAACACTATGTCGAGCGACCACTGACAACCTACAGCTTCTCGACAACATGGACATGAGGATTAAAACCCATTAAAACTGGAACTACAGGATCATGATCATATTCCAACCATGAACATATCCGTATTCCAACAATAAAATGATGGGGTGATAAAATAATTGAGATGTAGATGATAGAAATTACTGTTCAATAAATTTCGTTTTCTTGTTCTAATTTAACTATATCTAATTTAAAATTGATTATAAACTGTACGTGAGAGAAACAAAAATWTTGTGATAAAATTAACAAGGATTTTGTAAATGTATATTCAATTGTAATTGGTTTTTTTTATAATTTACTAATTATTCCCAAAACAGACGAGATATCTTTAGAATAAATTTAATTTTAAAAGTATTTTTTTTTTGCTAAATTTAATATTTTAATTTTTAATGCCATGAAAATCATGCAAGCTCTCTTACTAATATTTAATTAGCAAATTTAATTAACATTTATGACTTTTTTTTCCCTAATAAAGTTCAAAATAATATTAATAAATTATAAAACAGGAGAGTCTATTCGAATTTGATTAGACTTTCAGGTATGAATATTACCCTGAGTATATACAAATATTTTTTTTCGTCCTTTTTCTTACTTTTCTCAAAAACCACTCCTACGTTTTCCACAAAACTTCATATATATAGARACTAGATTTTTTTTCTAAAGTATATTCAAATATCAAGGGTGACTTTCTGAGCCGTTTTTGAAAAACTCAAGGCAATAGGGTCGAGCTAAACTATCACGTGAATAAGTCACATGATTATCAAAATGTGGGTGGGGTATGCCTCGCGGCAGGGGGCTACGCCCTCCTAAGAGCGGAACTATTTACCTTCACCAAATGAAATTCGAACGATTTCAAAAAAAGTCCTTCAGTATTGATAACTACAAATACATTGATATAATGGCTTGGKGTAACTGATGCATTGGTAGAACCATTATCGATATCATTTGTGGTATTGATGTAGTATCAGTAATGATATTGCTGACGGGATTCAGCTACCTATCGTCAGTTCTATTAGCTTAAATATATACAATTAATTCCATGAGTTCATGAATTGAATTCYCCAGATTATAGAGTAATATATATATCACGATCTATATATTCAAAAAACTATATWTACATTGCAATATGAGTTATTGATTTAAATTAAGATCTTGGTGACTTTCAGTTATAATTTCAGCTATAAATTCTGAGTTCTATACATATACTTAACGTGTCATAATTGGTTATATTGTCATAATTAGATATATTGTGATGCACATGTGTAAGATGTTCCATATATATTGCAAAATATTAATTGCATCTCTGCATACAATCATGCATGTTAAATTATCAAACATACTATATGCATATAAACGTTACAGCTCAGTTAAAATTTTTAATTGAAAAATAGCGTTATATATATTCTATCTCATACATATATAACCATTGAAACCAGTAAATATCTTTCCAGATGAGTTTACTGCATGCATGCCTAGAGTGTAAATACCAAAATTGGTTTACAAATTTTGGCATCCAGGCCCGCCGCAGGCACAAGTGCCGGCTGGCATGTTATATATAAAAAATAGTAGGAGGATCATCGAATTCAATGATCCCTTTAACAGCAATTAGTTAATTGTTATAGGGTATTACTATTTTGTCACTTTATTTACGTATATTTGTGTCTCTACCTTTTATTATTTCTCATCCAACTTATTTTTCTGAATTAATATAATTTCTCCCATTTTTTGGTAAAAAAAAAAAAAAGATATAATTCCATGAAAAATGTATATAGCACTGAGCAGCACATGCACTGCAGTATGCAGCTCTAGCTATATATGAAGTCGGCAATGTATACGTCATTCAAAGGATCGAGGAATTACAGAAACAGCTTGCTGATACAATATTCTTAAACATGAGAACTCAATCAGCAATTAGACCGTGAGTTTAAGTCTTTAATTAATAATTCAAGGTGAAAAATGCATGTGAGTAAAATTTGTTATCCATGTGTTGATTTTTGATTTATTTTGCTTTAATTTTTTTTACGCTTATTCCAATTTCCAAAAGAATATARATTCAAATTAAAAAAATCGACAATAAATAATTTGTGAGATGCAAAATGCAAAATATAAGTTATACAACAACTACCTAACGGACTTCAGAACGGAATCTAGACTAGGTATTAACAAAATTCAAAAAAAAGAAAAAAGAAATAAAAATTAAAAGAAATCTTTGGCCCTTTGTAAATACTTCCCTTTCAATAAAAGAACCAACGATCCAAAACACAAAATCACCAAACCGCTGATGAAAAATGTCATTGTGGAGCAAATAACGATCGTATCATCAACTGTACTGACACAATTCTTTGCAAAATCAAAGCTATAGGTCAAATTTAATAACATGTTTCCGACAATAGAAGCAGAAGAAAAAAGACCCCATGTGGTTCCCAAAATTTCAATACCATAAATCGAAGCCAAAATAGCAGGAAACAAAGTGAATATACTTGAATTCAAAACAGCATTGCATATCACAACCAATTTGAAATTAATAGTAGAGATATCAGAAGACGAAAGATATAGATGAGAAACAGCACAGGCAATCACTGCCAGAGACACCAATGTTAATCTTGAAATCTGGAAGTACGTGCAGAATGGATCCGTACATAACATAATGATCAATCTTGTAATTGTGGAAGTGACAGAAAAAACTTTCAAGCTTTTATCAAGTTGGGAGGAATGTAAGTTTTTCAAAATCGAACCCATGTTCGCAAGGAAAAACTCAGTTGAGCCAATAGCTATCAGACAACAGAACAATATTGGATACATCAAAGGATCAAAGAAGAAGTTTTTTATTTTCTTCTCGTATGTCATGATACCATTAGCATTTGTAGATTCTGAAAGCATAGATAACTCGTCATCCAAATTCATCACAGAAGAGTCTTCAACATACCATGATCTTGGCGATCCAAGAATAGAATTCTGTGGACTGTGCATAACAACAGCTGCACCAGTTAATAAAGGAGATGTTTCAAAATTGCTGAACTCCTCAATCTCTGAGTTTTCATACTCTTCTTCAAAGTGGTCAACATAATCAGTGAGTTTGCAAGCCAAAAATGAAATAAATGAACTGACACATAATGAGATCAAAAAGAATCGAAGAACCCCTTTGAAATTTTGAACCGGATGTTCCGTATCATTGAACACAAGTGATATCATTTGAATCTGGAGAAAACTTGAAAATGCAACCATCACATTAGGAGTACTGATTGCAAGAGTTCTGTAATATCTCCCAAGTGATTTAGCAGAGTTCAATAAACAACTGAACAAAAAGGCAGCATGGGAACAACCAATAATGAAAAAGCTGACATACATCAAGTGATGATCCAATTTCAGTGTAAACACCAGTGTCACTGCATTAAATCCGACGAAGTAACCCAAGAATGAAATGACAGCTAAAATCCAAACACCTTTGTCATCTGCAATGTAACCACTCATGGGAGTAAAACAGTTCAACCCTAATGTAAGGAAAATGATGATGTTGTTAATTATTGACTGTGAGTATCCCAAGTGATTGATGAAAGGATCAACAAAGATAGAGAATAGTGCAATGACACCCAAAGATAAGCATGCTATAATCGATAATGCAAATGATATGATGTGTAGTTTATAGGCTCCATAAGCTCTATATAGTTTCAGCGAAAACTTCAGCAAGATGCTGCTGCTGTTGTCACCAATGTCGTGTAAGTTATCGTTGTTATTGTTAATGTTGCTCATGTAGATTGTTGATTTGATAACTGTAGCTTGGATGGCGTCCAGAAGCAATATATCTTGAATCTAGTAGTTGTGATCTGTTTGTTGGGAATGGGACAACATATAAAGATGTTGAATTTGAGAGATATATCTAGGTTTGTTTTGTTTCAATTTTCAAAGGAGTCGAAAAAAATAACTGAAAAAATCAAATGCAAAATGAACTGGARTGGTCACTGGTTGATCGTTGATCCGATGCTGTGTTGACGTTGGGATTCGGAGTACCTGTAAATTGTAGGGGAATCGGGATGAACGGTGGTGTAGAGTTGTAACTTGTAAAGCCTTGATGTAAGCTGCTGCTTCCCCTGAATGAAACAAATGAGAGGTCCTTGATCCAACCTTAAAGAATTAGAGAAAGCATTTTGGGTATTGTTTTGCCCTTTGAGTGGGTATGTAACAGTTGGACAAGTCGTGTTGATGTAGCCAGGAACGGTTCACCGAATATGGCACWGGGCACAGGTCCGCTTATCGTGTTCTTATCGAGCCAGGTTCATCCACTCAAATTCTCTTCGGTGCACCGTATTATGCGTCTTATGCGTATTATGCGTCTTATGTGATTGTCGACTGGAATTCTGCTGACAGTACTGCACGTGATCAAACGTGGTTAAACCAGCTGTCTACAAGATTTTTCGCCTAGTCGACAGAGATTTGTAACGCGTTTCAAATCTTTCCTTTCACTTAACAATTTGATAGTTGGTGGCAAAATCATCTCCATAATAACATRAAATAGGTTATTCCGTCAATTTTTGTCTTTCCAAAACAACATACTATCCAAAATATGGCTAGAAGAAGAAACACACAGAACAACAATAACAACACCGATAATAATGCTGTCAGAGGACCAAGCAGTGCGTTGACCTCGTTCTTGAGAGAACAAGGAATTAATGCCAATGAGATCAGATTGAGATACCAAGAGAGACTACGGAATGGAAATTTAGATCAAGAAGAGACGATAGAAGAGGACAATGAAGARAATGGTGATGATGAAAGAATCCAAGCCAGATCAGATGACGAGGAAGAGGTTTACAGTGATGATGAAAATGATGAAATTCAACAGATGAGAGAGACTGCTAGAGTTAAAAGAAGAAGAGCCAATGAATACAGTTCAGATGATGACGAAGAAGCCAAGAATTACTGTATTGAATGTGATAAAGAGTTCATCATTTCAGTGTACTCAAAGAAAAAGGAAAAGAATGGGTCAATTGGGTATCTTTGCCCTGAATGTACCAAATTGGCAATAGCTCATGAAAAACTAACAAGAAAGAATGAGATTGAAGCGAGAAAAAGAAGAAAGAAAATATCTGCTGCTCTTTTAAATAAGGAAGAGTTCAAGATCCCATCACTTCAGGATATATGCATTAAGATCATTACTGACAATATTGAAGCAGTCGATTTGTTGGGTGAGATTGGTGTTATCAACATGAAAAAAATCAGTCGTATTTTATCCAAAAACAGATCGTTGAACAGCAAAACCATGTCATTATTTTTRGATAGATCTCTTAAGGAATTAGAGTTTTGGGACTGTTCTCATATTGACAGAGACGCACTTAACCAAATTGCTTCTTTCTGCTCGGATATTGAGAAGCTCAACTTGAATATGTGTGGTCAATTACATAACGAGAATTTGCAATATTTTGGTACCAAATTACATAAGCTCCAACACCTAACTTTGAACGGCCCTTTTTTGATCAGTGATGTAATGTGGCAAGATTTCTTTGATAGCGAAGTTGGTAAAAATTTAAAGGGTTTCAACATCAGAAATACTCATCGTTTCACTGGGGACTCACTAATTGCTCTTCTGGATAATTGTGGACCAAATTTGGAAGCGTTGACTCTCTCAAAACTTGATGGTTTGACAAACAAAGCCCACTATGATATTTTAGCCCATTATTTGCAGAATCTGAAACATCTTGAAATTTCATACCCAAACAAGGAAGAATTGATTGATGATGACTTGATGGTGAATATATTAGCTACAAATGGAGGAACGCTTGAAACTTTAATCCTTGATGGGTGTTCTGATTTGACCGACCAGCTTCTAATTTCAGGAATCAAACCATTTTGTACCGCACTATCAAAATTGTCTTTGGCCAAACTTGATCAACTCACTGACAGTGGATTAACACAGACGTTTACGRATTGGACTATCAATGGAGGATTGATGGACGTTAATTTTTCAAGATGCCTTCATCTTACAGATGATGGAATGTTCGCATTCTTAGAACATTCTTCTCAGACCATAGTGGAACTCAATCTCAACTCCGTTAAAGAGTTGYCGAAAGGCTTGTTCACTAAACTCTCCAGAAAGCTATACTTCCCATTACTCACTACGTTAGATATTGGGTTTGTTAGATCAGTTGATGATTCTGTGCTTTCTATTCTCTCAAGAGTTGCGCCAAAGTTGAAGATTTTAGAGGTTTACGGAGACAACAAATGTACACCTAAAGCATTGGTTAGAGACGATTTGAGGATTATTGGGCGTGAAATCGATAGTATTTGAAGGATTTATCAATTATTTAATTTGTACATTTACTTTTCTTTTTATTTTGTTTATCTTGGTTTTAATATTTAATATATACATCGGTTAGTAGCTATATAGTAAATTGCAGGGAATTCAAAAATTAGATAGACTCATAAATATATCTCACTGCAGCATTAGCCTTCTCAACATTTGTGAATACTGGATGTGCAGGTGTTTCTTGTTCGTCCAATCTAGTTGTGAAATCGATAGCATTAGTAATTCTGGGACGACMTTCTCTAATAGCACAAGGGTGTCCAGCTTCTTTGATCAATACATTGTTGGTGGATTCTTCCATTAGTTGAGGGTCAAGTCTAGCCTTTAAGAAATGTTTCATGTGTGTTGAAGATTCTTCATCAACCTCGAGATAGCATCGAGTAACTTCTCTGTTGATTTTCTTTAGGTCACTGGAACTAGTGTTCTTCATCAGAAAGTCTGTGTATATGGAAATGAAATTGTTGATCATAGATGTAGGAAGCTGACCTTGATATYTCAGGTAGTTCACAATATTCATCACATTTGTTTTGTTTCTTTGGGAAATTTCAAACTTGAAGAAAAAYGACCAGTATGATGATGAACATTTTACTATTTCTTGTTTGTAAAACTGAACAAGCAATTCTCTTGTCTTCTTCACCTTATATTCTGTAAGCCAGTAATGCTTTGCAATTTCAACAATAAATTGGGTCACATTCTTGTAAGTCAATTTAGGATAAAGTGCCTTAAAATCTGAATCTGAAATTGATGGCTKTGGAGCTCCTGATGATTTCTTCTTTTTCTTTTTCGGTGGTTCTCCACTCTCACTCTTACCTGACGGATATCCTGCAATAAAGGTATTGACACAYGCCAGAGATTGTGCAATAACCAATGCTTGATCCTTGTGTTTCATCAAAAAGCAAAAATACTTACCAACTGGTTCTGTAAGACTTGGGTTGGACGATATCAAGGATCTGTATATCGTATTGGCTTTCTYTAAGTCTTTCAATTTCACAGCAGCGTATTCAGCATACATATACCTTATCYGGAGCTCAGAGGAAGGAACACAACTATCACAAGCTTTATTGAAAAGGTAAACAATATGATCAGAATCATCGTTTATTTTGATAAGGAAATTCAAATATTTGATCCAGGCAACCTCTTGAAAACAAAGAGGTATAAGCGCCCTTTCATATAACGCAATTGTTTGACTTGTATCACATTGTTTCTCTGAGAAGGCTAAATACTTCATCC
>BCIP01000001.1:156939-198928 GCA_001599995.1 Ambrosiozyma monospora
ATTGGACTATCAATGGAGGATTGATGGACGTTAATTTTTCAAGATGCCTTCATCTTACAGATGATGGAATGTTCGCATTCTTAGAACATTCTTCTCAGACCATAGTGGAACTCAATCTCAACTCCGTTAAAGAGTTGCCGAAAGGCTTGTTCACTAAACTCTCCAGAAAGCTATACTTCCCATTACTCACTACGTTAGATATTGGGTTTGTTAGATCAGTTGATGATTCTGTGCTTTCTATTCTCTCAAGAGTTGCGCCAAAGTTGAAGATTTTAGAGGTTTACGGAGACAACAAATGTACACCYAAAGCATTGGTTAGAGACGATTTGAGGATTATTGGGCGTGAAAACGATAGTATTTGAAGGATTCATCAATTATTTAATTTGTACATTTACTTTTCTTTTTATTTTGTTTATCTTGGTTTTAATATTTAATATATACATCGGTTAGTAGCTATATAGTAAATTGCAGGGAATTCAAAAATTAGATAGACTCATAAATATATCTCACTGCAGCATTAGCCTTCTCAACATTTGTGAATACTGGATGTGCAGGTGTTTCTTGTTCGTCCAATCTAGTTGTGAAATCGATAGCATTAGTAATTCTGGGACGACMTTCTCTAATAGCACAAGGGTGTCCAGCTTCTTTGATCAATACATTGTTGGTGGATTCTTCCATTAGTTGAGGGTCAAGTCTAGCCTTTAAGAAATGTTTCATGTGTGTTGAAGATTCTTCATCAACCTCGAGATAGCATCGAGTAACTTCTCTGTTGATTTTCTTTAGGTCACTGGAACTAGTGTTCTTCATCAGAAAGTCTGTGTATATGGAAATGAAATTGTTGATCATAGATGTAGGAAGCTGACCTTGATATYTCAGGTAGTTCACAATATTCATCACATTTGTTTTGTTTCTTTGGGAAATTTCAAACTTGAAGAAAAAYGACCAGTATGATGATGAACATTTTACTATTTCTTGTTTGTAAAACTGAACAAGCAATTCTCTTGTCTTCTTCACCTTATATTCTGTAAGCCAGTAATGCTTTGCAATTTCAACAATAAATTGGGTCACATTCTTGTAAGTCAATTTAGGATAAAGTGCCTTAAAATCTGAATCTGAAATTGATGGCTKTGGAGCTCCTGATGATTTCTTCTTTTTCTTTTTCGGTGGTTCTCCACTCTCACTCTTACCTGACGGATATCCTGCAATAAAGGTATTGACACAYGCCAGAGATTGTGCAATAACCAATGCTTGATCCTTGTGTTTCATCAAAAAGCAAAAATACTTACCAACTGGTTCTGTAAGACTTGGGTTGGACGATATCAAGGATCTGTATATCGTATTGGCTTTCTYTAAGTCTTTCAATTTCACAGCAGCGTATTCAGCATACATATACCTTATCYGGAGCTCAGAGGAAGGAACACAACTATCACAAGCTTTATTGAAAAGGTAAACAATATGATCAGAATCATCGTTTATTTTGATAAGGAAATTCAAATATTTGATCCAGGCAACCTCTTGAAAACAAAGAGGTATAAGCGCCCTTTCATATAACGCAATTGTTTGACTTGTATCACATTGTTTCTCTGAGAAGGCTAAATACTTCATCCACTTTGAAAAATCTTCTGAWGTAACGGCATTTAATTCAAAGTTTTGTTTTYCAAGTTCACTTTCAAAAAGCCATATTTCGTTTGTAGCTTTTTGGGTAGATTCAAAGAGATTGTTGTAATAGGTGTAGACCAAATAAGTTGTTTGTTCTTCGCTCAAARAAGAGACATCACTGTCAGGGTAATATTCTTTGCATATGCTYTTTAAAGAAGRCTCATCTATCAAGTCTTCAATGGCAAAGTTGTCCTTGATCTCATAAAATTTTTCAAAATATCTTGCATACTGATGTAATGGAATTTTCAGAAGSTTCAATAACACACCCAAATAATCATTTGATGATTCTCCAAAATTCTTTGTCTCCCACTCCAAATAGAGATCCCATAAAGGGTGTGAAAGAAATTGCCTTCCAACTTTAGAGACAGCATTATCAAAAATGACTTTCAACTCAGCTGTCGATTTCAGTTTGTTGGAGATCAAAATATTGAGATAGTCTAGCCAAAGATCCAAAGAAGTTGGAAATGCTGTGACTGCTCTATTTAATATCTGAACAGARGCTTTCAACCCATTAAGGGTATAAACAATTGTAACATATCTCTTCCAGTAATCAGATAGATAGGGAAACCGGGTAAGAAGTYGATCAATTTGCTTTGTAACTGCTGTTTTCAATGCTGCATTGTTTTTGATTATATGCGTTTGTGTTGCAACTAGATTTTCTAAAAAAGCAACAAGTTTCTCCCAAGTTTGACCATTGTATTCATCATCTTCCAAGTCTTTGACATATCGTTTCCATTGAGGGAAGTTTTGAATAGGATCTTTGGTGTTTGTGTGTGCCGGAAGTTGAGTTCTTGACTTTCTATCAGGTATCAAATCCATTATAGCTCGTGTGTTGTTTATAACTATGATAGTTTATGTAATTAGTTTTGGTTTTCTGATACTTCACTTCAGAAATCACCCTCTTCATCCTCCTCATCCTCTTCATCCTCTTCATCCTCTTCATTTTGAGTCTTCAAAACTTCACATACAACAACACCCGTGCACCGACAGAGCGCCCATCGATTTCTTTTTTCGACAGGTTCAGGTGAGCATGGATCAAGTTTCAACGTCTGGAACCTACAGTGGCGACACATAAACACGATTACACTCCCTGTTCTACTGTTAACAATCACCACTAACTCATCATTCAAATCCATTCACTGGTCTCATAATTCTCAAACACAATGCAAGTTACATTCAAAGGCTTCAGCAAAGAAAAAATTCCAATCGAAATTGAATTAACAGACACCGTTCTCTCTGCTAAAGAGAAATTGGCCTCTTTGAAGACTTGCGAGCCATCGCAAATCAAATTTGTTTACTCTGGTAAAGTCCTTCAAGATGACAAGACATTCGATCAATTTAAATTGAAGGAGAATGATCAAATTATTTTCATGATTTCAAAGGCAAAGAAGAAGGCCACTCCACCTGCTCCTGCTCAACCTACTGAGGCCACCCCTGCCCAAGCACCAGTACCATCCACTGAGACAAGAGAACCAGCTTCTACCACTGCATCAGCTACCCAACCAACGCAGTCAGATTCAACTACTCCTGCCGCTACCACTTCAACTAATCCATCAACAGCCCAATMTGAACAACCAACTGCTGAATTCACGCCTTCAACATTTGCAGCTGGTGGTGCTAGAGAAACCGCAATTCAAAATATAATGGCCATGGGTTTTGAAAGAGCTCAAGTTGAAAGAGCATTGTTAGCTGCTTATAACAACCCAGATAGAGCAGTCGAATATCTATTAACTGGAATCCCAGAAAGAGAACACCACGAGCCAGCACAACAACAACCAGCTTCCGCTGCCGCCAGTACAGAGTCTGGTGCTACTGGAMCATCATCCGCTCCTGCTCCTCAAACTAATACAGCCAACTTGTTTGATGCTGCTGCAGCTGCCAACCAACATACTGAGACCTCTGGCTCAGATAATCAAATGGCCGCCCTTAGAGACATTCTTCAACAACAACCTGAAATGGCTGAAGCTGTTCTTCAGCAATTAGCTGCCTCCAATCCTGAATTGGCTGAAGTTGTGAATTCCAACCCTGAAGCATTCATGAGATTTATTACTGACGGTGATCAAGCTGCTTTGGCTCAAGCTTTGGGACTGGCACCTGACTATTTAGCAGCTGAAGGAGAAAGTGAAGTTCCAGAAGGTGTGACACAAATTCAAGTCACCCAAGAGGAAGGTGAAGCCATCAATAGRTTGTGTGAACTTGGKTTTGAAAGAGATTTAGTCATTCAAGTGTATTTTGCTTGTGATAAAAATGAAGAGATGGCTGCCAACCTTCTTTTCAGTGACCATGCTGAATGAGTTTCTAATTAAGTTTTTGTGTTGTCAAATTGTTACAATTACATTGTTTTGCTGATTCTTTTAATTCCAATTTCTTTCTYTTCTGTCTGTAATATAATRCTAAGATGTAATGTTCCGCTTTATTGTGTTTACATACATACATAGTATATCCAGTATATCAAAAAGAGTAAGTCGCCTATTGAGGAATCAAGGAATCAAAATTAGTTATCACCTTGAATTTCTTCTCTTGCTCTGGGGTCAATGGATTATTTCCAGGTCTAACTACAATGTAGCTACTCATTCCAGCAGATAGAGCGGCTTCAACTTCCTTTGGGTTATCACTCAAGAACAAAGTTTGACTCTTCTTATCTTCTGGGGTGTTTATCTTTTGCAATRTTTTCTCGTAACTTTCTGGCACCAGCTTTGAACCAATGTTGACGGTATCAAAATAATCATCAATTAATCCATTCAAATCAAYAGATGTAATATCACCTTTCTTGTTTGTGACCTTGACGTTAGCGAACAACAATTTTTGAGCCTTCACTGAACCAGACGAATAGATATACAAGCTGTTTTCAAGTAAAATGGCAGACCAAGTCTTCATAGCTTCAATTGCATCATCATACAATGGAGCCAGTATGCTTCCAGTTGTGTAACCCTTTTCCCAAATAAAACCTTGCAACTGCTTGAGAAYAGGATCTTTGATATCGTTGTCRACTAAACTGTTGATGTATGAAAGTAGATCCGACTCAGACTTGGTCTTATCTGAAGGAAACTTGTTTAAAATGTCAAGAATGGCTGTATCATTGGACGAGCTGTCATCTGATTTGGTTTCTGATAGTGGAAAAGTATATTTGGAAAGAATTGAAGGTAGTTGTTTTAGAAAGTATGGGAAAAGTTCATCTTTGACGAAGGAGATTGGACAAATGGTACCTTCAATGTCTAGAACGACCTTGTCATATGGTAGCGTCATTTCTTTTCGGCTTGATATGTGAAGTGATTTCTGGTGATCTGAATATAAACAGAGCTGTTTCTCTGATTTTGACAATGAGTTCAATTGGAAGTGTTGAATTAATTGACAATTGAAATCACCCTGGATCATGGATGCTCCACAAATTATTGGTCCATGTGGTGGCTCTAGACATTTCACGTGACCAGAGTACAATACATAAGCCACACTTACCCGGCCTTTAGCTGCGCCCCAAATTTTTATCTGAGGCTGGTGTGCTTTTTCAGTTTTTCGAGAATTGATCGAACGAATATTTCGAATTTCGTGGCCGCCGGGAATTTAGACAGTATCATCACTCATAACCATAAGACCATCACTCATAACCATCAAATTCATAGTTGGTCCAGATCATCAATCTTCAAAATCACATCCCCTTTTCACACCATGGATGCAGCCTTGCAAGCAGCAAGGGCGATAGCTGTTGCGGAAGAAGCAGCCAGATCAGCATATCAGACTCTACAGCAGACGAGTGCACAATGGGCCACCAACTCCACATCTGACTCCACTGACAAATCTAACCAAAATGAGTCTTCTGAAGGGAGCAATGGGAACAATAATGAAAATGGAAAGTTTGACTTAGATCTTGAATTTGTCGGTTACCCACCATCTACTTCATCATCTGGGAATCAAGAATCAAACATTGTTCCTATTTCTAATGTCAGTTCTGTTCCTTTAACGAAAGATATTGGAAGTGGTTCCAAGAGACCAAGTGGAAGAAATAGAAGAAACAACATCTCAGCCATTATCAATGATAAAAGTGATAAACGACTACTTCCACGTTATCCACCTCCACCGAAACCTGTTGTGCTCGAGGAGCCACCGTTAGACATCACCCAAATGGAGACAAGTGTTTGCTCTAGATGTAAGAAAGTTTTCCCTCAAACAGGACCCAAACCATTCAAGCTGTGTGCACACTGCAGGGAACTGCAAAGACAACGGTCCAGAAGATGGCAGAACAAAACCAAACAGAAAACTGGTGCTTGCCGTAGGTGTGGTGTTAAAATGACTCTTGAGAATTCAGAATTTGTACTATGTGAGCACTGCAGAATGTCATTACGGTCCCGAAAAGCCAATAGAGCTGCTCATGGCAGGTGCGTACATTGTTCAGGACCAAACGAAGAAGAGAAGTTTAAAGTGTGTTTCAGATGCAGACAGAATGATAAGATTAGAAGAACAAATTTGGAAAAGTTGGGAGCTTGTAATAGATGTGCTCAACAGTTGATTGATCAAGATCAAGGACATAAAGTTTGTGGTAAATGCAGATCAAAAAAGAAAACCAAAGATGATTTTTCAGATTCTTTATCTTCCAACGAGTTTGATGTTGGTAACTTTGATYRTCCAAGAAAAAAGGCGAAAAAAGATACCGTCAATACATCACCTTTGCCAAGGTTACAGCTTCCATATGCCTCTGGATCACTGCAACCACAACAGAATTCTTCAGCAGAATCCCAAGAAACAGCATCTTCATCAACAGTTCCACCACCACCTCYAGCTCCACCACTYCCATCAACAAACTTATTCACAAATTTCCTTCCATTCCCAACAGAATCCTCATATACAACTGGATCAACAACAGGCATCTCTCAACAATTCAGATCATCATCACCATCAGCTAATAAAGTTTCCRTTGATTCATCACCTGAGACAAGAAAGCAATATMATGATAACAAGATGTCTTCATCCAACAGACCACAACTACATGTTGTTGATTCGTCCGTTGATGCTGTTGGTGCRGCAGCAGCAGCTTTATTATTGCCTGATTTCGACAACGATCAACAATTGGCCCATATTCATCATGCTCAATTAGATCAACATYTAACACAACAGTTACATGGTCAATTGAATGAACTTGCAGCCAATATGAAAGAAGATGAGTCCACCAATGATGACGACGAAGATACTGGAAGTTTGAATGGSAATGACGRTGACCGTCAATCTGATTCAGATGCTGATGGTAATGATGAAAGCCTTAGTACTGCTGATGTTGGAGGTTCATTGAMTATTCCTGATCCCAACAAAATCTGCATTCATTGTGGTCAATCTATCCATATTGATGAKTTGAGTATCAACCCTGCTACAAACACATGTTCCAAATGTTATGATACCTTACATTCGAGAGATGATGATAATGACCCCAACCTCTTCATGAATGCTAATGCAGAGGACGAATTAAAAAAGAATTAGAGTTACAAGTTTTAAAAATAGTTATGTTCATAGTTTAATTAAAGAAAATTTCATTAAGYTTCATCTTATATAGTAAAAAYTCGTAATGATAATTATGTGTGTAGCAAATATATTCCAAAAGATCTATCATAGGCAATTTCGTTTCAATTCCAGATGTAACATGTTTATTCACATTGATCAGATGACTCGGTTTTAACCTTTCTAAACTTAACAAGGCTTTTAATTTGTCTCTTCAACATATCAATCTTTTCATCACAAGCATAAGTCTTGTCTCTTTGTTCAGCAGAGGCATAAGAAAGAGCTAAACCATCACTTTCAAAATCTGGGTCAGGGATAAAATAATCATTATTGTCAGAACCATTGGAACAGTCATTGTTTTCACCACCATTGGAAGAGTCATTGTTTTCACCACCATTTGAACAGTCATTATTGTTTCCGGAACAATCGTTACCACCTGRACAACCACCTTCACTGTCGTCTTGGCTGCGTTTTTTGTTACCAGGAAGCCAAAATGTATAATCAGAATCATTTCTTAACTCAGGGATGTGTTCTAAACAAGTACCAAGGTAATGATCTCTAGCAGCGTAATAGTTATCATCAGGACAAACATCAGTTAAGCAATCCAAAAATTCGGTCTTCTTTTCACACAGACAAGAGAGATCTGTCAATTGATCAGGACACGTTTTTGCAATAGAAACAGCACAATCTAAAGAGCACCATGGGGCAGTACTAACCGGGGACTTATATTCAAACGCTGAAAACTCTGATGAAGAAGTTGCAAGGACCGTAGTGGCTAATTGGAAAAGGGAGATGAGTGTAAACTTCATTGTTGTTTCTTGGATATAGTAGAGTGTTTGGATAAACTGTAATCAAAGCACCAAAGTATACTGTTCTGAAGTAGTTTCTTGTTCTAGCTAGTAGCAATAGTGGATGGATCAAAAGCTGAGTTGTAGTAGTAAGCTGTCTATTGAAAGCAACAAGTGGATGTTGTGGAAAGGATTTGCTCGAAAGGAAATCAGAACAAGCACAACAAAACAAAGAACTAAATCATCCTTGAGAGTTTTCAGAGGCACTGTACAGTCGGGAACGGGTGTGAGTCGTGACAAAAGAGACTCTTTCTTGCAAAACAAAACAAAAGACAAGAACATACGTGCTATACGATACGGACCGATCCATGTCAGTTCAAAGGCTGGAGATTGGAGACTGGAGTGTGCCCGCGGGCCGAGTTTCAAGGCTGTGTAGGCTTCGCCCGAATTTTGCCATCTGGTGAACTTGGCTGCATACCTGATGAAATCTCAGCTACATACTTGAATTGATTGCTACTTAACAGAAATGAACTGGTCATTTCAGTATATATAGTTCTATGATTTATTCAACCTATAAAGAGATCAGTACGGTTGAATTTTAACATATATATGGCCTGCTGGAACGTTGATAATCTCAGGTGATCTTGTCACTTGGTTTCAATTTGATATATCCGGAGAAACTCTATATCTAGCGAGCTGATGCATTTCAATTTCACCTAAATTATAAGCTTTAGGTTTCATGGCTTCCCACAGATGACCTAGACATGTGACTTCCATTTTTAATTTTGTGACTATGATCTGTAGTGAGCCCAGGTGTGCATATATAGAATTCAAATTGAATTTCGATATATACATGCAGATCGACGTCGAATACATATATGGAGCTGAGCTAGCCATGTATCAAATTCAATAGGCTGCACTCATAAATTAGTCAATTGATTTGATTTCTAGAACCTCATCAATTTCCTTTTCTGTTAAATTGATTTCCAAATACTCTAAATTAGACGTCGAAAGACATCGAACTTATGAATTTATAAACTACCTAGCTTGCTATTTCATGGTAGCCCAATTTATCGATATATGGCCTTGATATCGGGCTAATTTAGGACCAAAGTGACCGAGTAGATCTGTGGATTTTGCCAAAAAGGATATAAGATGGAAACTCTTTGATCGAAATGGGTTGCTATTCTTCAAAAAATTAACATATACTTCACATTTTGATCTGCTATATGCAAATGCCACATTATTAACATATGGTTCTCTAGACAGTTTTTCAAATTTTGACTGCTGATCTATATATGTGACTATACGTTTTGGGACTCTAGCTCGATGCAGTCATATATATATGGCTGGTTATATAGCCTATATGGAGAATTTATGGGGATGTATGGCTGTCAATTCATACTCAACTGATTATAACTGACTTTTTGACCATGAAAAAGTTTGTATAGCTCACAATGATGGAGGCCAGCTAGCTCTACAAAATCATATGGATTATAGATTAAAACTCAGATTGATATATGGCCATAAACGTACGTCAATAACAGCCCAAAATCTTGCACATTTGTGCATGTGCAGGCCATATGAGGCCGACCTATTCCCCATGCGTCGATAGAGCTAAGCTTGATCCTGTATTCGATCACGTGAATTCACTCGATGGGTCGATCTCAAAGATAGCTCTAGACTAGTCATTTAACTTATAAGCTTGATCTATCCTGATATATAATATRCATCCTATTTAGTATACCAGCGCTGAACAGGAATGATCGATATATCAAATGCAGCTACCACCTGATAGATCACATAGCTAAAATAGATAACGCCAAATCTTTCATTTGAACTGCTTTCTCTAGCTATATAGATCCAGCTGTAAAAATATTATACAGTTTGAACAATATCGTTAATTATCAAAATTAAAGAGCTACCGCTATGGACAATTCAATCCATAAGAAGTATTTGATGCCTTCTGGTAACTTGATTACCCTAAATGGAATTTTAAAAGTTGAAATTTCTTATTGGGTATAAAAAAATTCCATGTAAACAAGCTGAAATTAATAAAGGAAGTGGCGAGACTCCGTCTAGACTTCATAAATTCAATATTATTGCAAAATTTATCTAGAGCTAGCTGTTTCAATTTATCAAATTCATTCTTAAATGAGTGTTTACAATTAGCTGAATCTGTTAAATCCCGATTCTTTAAAAACTGTTGTTTTTAAATGATGTTTGTTTGGTTTGGTTGCTTGCTACTTAACGTCTCGAAACTCTCTCGAGAAAGCTGATACTCGTTCAACAACAAACATATGGCCGGCCGAAAATAGAATTGAAAAGCGATCGTTTATGGGTCAAAAAATAGCCGAAAAGGGACTAATGCTTGTCTACTGTCTAATGCCCAGCCTCCAGCCACTAAACCGCGCGTCGCACCCACCCGGTTACGTATTGCTGGCTGGCTGCCAAATTCAAGCATCATGGGCCACGGCCGTACTTGGGCATTAGGTAAACACAACTTTGAGAATTGCAGAAAGTTATAGCCACGATAATATTATCTAGAAGTTAGTTAGCTGTATAGGAATACCGTGGAGACTGGTGATAGCTGGTTGACTACGAATCACCAAGTAGTTCAAATTATTAACCGTGTTCATGACAACAGCTGTAAATCCATTCTCCGTAGCCGGCGTTTTATAATTAGGCAGCTGCAAATGATGGTTAATCTTTATTTATTGACTTTCTAAGGCCTAGTATATTGATGTACGTACTACACTTGCATAGCTGGATAGATTATAGTGTAAGGAACTGTGCACAGATTTGATCAAACCTGCATACTAACATCATTAAATAAAACCGCTTCAACGTGAACTGTCTCTGTTGACATTGGTATAGGAATCATGTTTGTTAGATTAAGCAAGATTATATATCGTGATTCATGTGCGTGTCTGCCGTTGACGAACTTTCACGTTGTGAGCGATATATCATAAACAGCAAGCTGGCCTGTAAACTGGCCTGCAAGCTGTCATACAGTAGTCTATAGATCGATCTTCCCATATGTTTTAGTGCCCATATATCGACCGGAGATTAAGATATACTCGCCTATGCTGTATAGCTAAGCCATCCTAAATAGACCTGAAATTTTAGGATGCATCTCGAAACAGTTTGCACGCGCTAAAAAAAGAGGGGACCCATGTTTCCCTCGATCTCTATGGCTAGCTGCTCTAGCTCTTTGAAATATTAAATTATAGCTATGCTTTTGTGAAGCTGTTTATACTTACAAAACACATGTRTACTTGTAATTGATAACCTCTCTATGTGAAGGTGACGCCATATCTCGGCCCCACAGTACATGTGAGTATATACGCGGAGATGTGGATGGTCAGCCGGCCGAAGTATTATCTTTTCAGAGTGATTTAGCTGGAGTTGGATGTAATTTATGCCAAGAAAGTGGAACAAGATGACATTTGATTGTATTGGAAGCATAGCTTTGTTGTCTAACAATACTTTGCATTCACGGAGTTATAACACACCACAAAATCCATTTGACTTAACCCTAATCATCCATACAAAAGTCCTTATCATTGACAGCTGTATATCTATAAATGTATCGTTGATGATCAATGATATGATGATATTGTTGGAATATAATCAAAAGCTTTAGGGCTGATTTAATGGTTTATTGAACAGTTTCAAAGGTATGGTTATTGTTTGATGTCAGGTTCGGATCTATGAGTTACCCATCCTGACGTTTTACAACCATGAATGTTATCATGAGGGATGCCAATTTAACTATAAACACGGTCTGCAGTTTGGGATGGTATGTTGTGGTCATCAACAATCCATCTCACACAGCACAGCTAATATTCTTCATGATCAAATTTGAAATAGATTATGAAAACAAACAAACAAACAACCACACAAATTTTCCACGCGTTCACGGTCGTTACTCACCTAACCTACTCATCAAACGTACGTCTGCCTGTCCCCTATAAATCTTTAAATACGCGCTAAAATTTGAAAAATTACATAGAATGTGTCAATTAAGTTTGCGTGAGCGTGGCGCGCTCCCTTAAGAGGACAAAAGATATCCGATTGTTCGCTTGCTGCATGGAATTGCAGTGGTGTGAAGAGCCGCTTTGCCAGCACAGACTAAAACTCATTAGACTGGTTTTTGGTAAGCGAAAAGAACAAAGAACAATAAAGAACTTGCGTACCACCGCTTACCATGATGGATGGATGGATCAGATGGATGGATCAGATGGATGGATCAGATGGATGATATACTACGTTTCTTCTTAACTTTTTGTGATTCGATTGATTGTAGCATCTGAGTGATTTTGATAGTGGGTTTTTAGAAAGTAAAACGATCTGTAACAGTTATATTAAACACCTGTGCAAGATAGGGACAAACGGGTGACTTCCCCACACATGGGGACTTCTCAAGAATCTGGAAACTCCAGTATAAGGTGACACGTATCGGTATTACTTTTTTTGGTCATTTCTCTTACGAAAACTCGTCTTTTCTTTCCTTCGGCAATTCGTTCCAAATTTCGTATCAAACTTCAAAGGTTAAAAAATTTCACCATCTATATTGGTTCTACTGGCCACACACTACATTTGAACACTAACTTTTGGATGCAATCGACGATAATTTGGCGCACAAGGAATTACATCAAGCTCTGTGATGCTGAATAAATTCTAGATTAGGGAAAAGACATTCTGACCCATAATGTTGAATAAAGATTTATATGGGTCATGAGGTTATATCAATAAATTTCAATGTATGGAACTTCATGCAGGCGAACCGCATGTGTTTCCCCTCTATCTATTTGAAGACTAGCAACACCTATCATGTGAAAAGTCGAATTTTAATAGAATCCAGAGAAGCTAACATGTAACTTTGACTTGAAAGAAATTTCATCGAACTAAAAGAACGTTTCCAAGAGAAAAAAGAATCTAGGCTAGCTGGTTCCAAATTACGACTAGTATACAGATACTGAAGATCGATCTCTGCAAGCAGCTCTACCTGGTGATATCATGTCAAGTAGTTGATCTATGTGCCCAGATACAAACAATTCATCAATTAAGTTAACCAAATTTGGCCTATTATCTAAACAAAATGATTCTCTTCTATATAATTCTGAGTGCACAACTGTAACTTTACTCTTAATTCTTATCCCAAAACGGAAACGACGCTGATCATTTCTGCTTCTATAAGAAGAGCTGTACGTTCTTGTATATATCCGGAAAGATTCATGCTCAAACATCTCCCCTTTTGGAATTCTAAAAAAGAAGTGACGTTTAAAAGAAGTACCTGCTGCCRAAATTCATGTAGACCTCACCCCATATAGCCCATGTGCAGATGCATTTACATGTGCATGGCATTTGAAATAATAGGGRACTACTTCTATGGACAGCATACATATGCACATGTGAGCACSATGCAGATGGCCCTAGCTCTAGCTAATTTCAATTCCATATATCAACAAATGAAATATGATATATCCATGTTGTGTARCCTGTAAATTATGGGAGTATTTTGTAAACGAGAACACATGGTCTAGCAGCCATTTTATTCTCCTTAGTTTCCGGAGATCTACTTCTGCTTTGAATAATTATTATGGTCCCCATTAATTTTCGGGTCAGGTAAGCCCATGTTTGATGATGCCCAATAGCGTTTAAACCTAACGTTTACAGAGCTGCAAAGAGATAAATTGGAATTAATGGGTGACGTTTACTGTGGTTGTTAACCATATGACTTGGCAGCCCGTAAAGAACAGGAATCAGGGTGCAGACCGCAGGTACATGATACAGGATACAGGACATTAAGATACAGAATGCGGGCATAATGCACCCACTTTGTGGTAGATTGAAGATTCTGTGGCTTATTTGTCATTAAGGTAAACAATTGGACCTATACATGTTGCATTATAAGCGATAGAATGGTTCAGAAGTAGTGATCAATAAAGTCCAGGTATATCTTGAAAAGTAATCGCATATACCGGTACCATTTGTGTAACTTGATCGTCTCTTGAACAATAGGTGACAAAGTGGACAACCTGATGGATGGAGATATATATAATTTCAAAATTGTTGGAGAGCAGGATGAAAATAGGTTGAGCTTGAAGATCGCGATTGTACGTGACTTATGAGCAGCAGAGCAGAAGCTTCAAGCTGTGCATGGGCCACAGAGGTACCACAGCCAGACTATAGCCAGAGAGATGCTGAAGACGTGACATTTTGCATTGATATTTTGAAACTTAATTTAATTAGGACAGTATTAATTTGAAATTACAATTTCAATTTTAAATCGGTTATAATTTTCCAAATTCAAACTGTGATGCCAAATTCAATTTTTAACCCCAAAGTTAATGTACACTCGTTTCTTCCTGAGAATGGACAGTGGACGGGCCGGCCATTTTTTGGCCCAACATGCAACAGGCAACTACGTCCGGCTGTATCTTTCGATTCCCGTGTACCTTACCAGCTTGAGCAGTGAGTGAGCACCAATTATCTATGTTGATGGATATCGGCCTAGGTGGGCTGTGGTGTGGTAGTGGCCGGTGTTACTCTGAAGTTTGAACGTACTGGTTTTTCAGTGATCACCCACTTCTACTTCACCAGTCTTCAGTGACCACTTCTTCGAGCTTCGACGTGTATATATATTTGCCCCTGTTTCCTCTTTTCCTTCTTACCCGTCGACCCTTCCTGTTTCTTGTTTTCTTTTGGTTCTGTTTATTTACTGTTTCCTGAATTAGCCACCTCATCCTATTCTTAACCCCCCCCCAACTACGACGTTCCCTTTCAAACAGTGACCCGTTCCCTTTTCAACCATAACTATACCCCCACTCATATCCACTAATTCCCTTACAACTATAAAAACTCTGATACACGGTGCTAACTACATCAACAGGCAACTAAAAAGAAACAAACCATATACAACATCAACAGCTCAAGTCATCATGTACTCCAATTCTGAATCTAAATGGGCCGCGTTCAAGTTCAAGGACCCTTTTGCCTCTGACGCATTCTGTGTTTGCCATCACCCATCCGGCATTGTTTGCAGGCCAAATTGTGATATGGGTATAAAAGACACAGACAAGAAAAACGTTTCCTTTACAGATACATACCTGGAAGCTTTTGGTCAAGGTTTTAAGCCATGTCAACATTGTTACCCTGACAAGTTGTTCACCGCTGATGATATTCAAAAAGGTTCATTCGTCTCAATTGACTTGGCTCTGCTAGTTGACACTGTGATTCACGTCAATCAACAAATTTGCTTCCTCCCTCCATTGATGACCGAAGATGATGAAAAAACCAATGCTTTGAAAAAATCCATTTGGCACTCAGAGAATGAAAGTTTGAAGAGAAGATTACTGGGTGGTTTCTCTGGGCGCTCTTCATCAATTTCTAATGGCGGTGTAACCATSCCGAAGACAATCGAAGAGTTCACTCTCACYCGCAATGAGTTTGACCACTTGAAGATTATTGACTTGGCCTGTCGTCATATTGCTCTTGCTGCTTTATCWACTACTCAAAACGCATCCCTTTTAGAATGTTACGAACCTTTGTCCGCTACGAAAACCAGAGTTGTTATTGCTAATCATGCTTTCAAAAAGAAGAGAAGAAGAGGTGGTGTTTTAGGTTTCAAAGAATTAGCCTCAAAGTCATGTTTGAGTGCCTGGCACTTCCAYCGTGTCTTTAAGAGTGTCACTGGTTTGACACCAAAGAACTATGGTGATAAGTGCTTTGAATATATTAGAGACTTTGAAAGAATGAATCCATCCCATAAGTTTGATAAGAGAAACTCTATCATCATTGACAGTAGGATTGCCAACCCAACTTTTGGAGAAGATGACAACYCCAAYYCTACCACTACTCCTATCACTGCAGCTAGCACCATTGGTGTTGCCGGTATCGTTTCCCATACTCCATCATCTTCAGTGAACTCTATGAGCTCAATGAAGTCGAATGTTTCTCTGTCATCTGTGGCCTCAAGTGGYTCCTCTAACTCCAACGCCTCCCTTCACGGTTCCATCCCTCTACCTTCTGCTGTTCCATCACTACCTATTAAAARTGAAGTGTTGGTTGCTGGTCTAACCACTCTGGATGCYGTCGCTGAAGCTAAAAGCAATAACTTGAATAATGTTAGTATGCCAAATAGAATCAAGAAGAAGCCATCATTCACTTCCAAAAGAAGAAAGTCTAAAACCACCAAGCTTGCTGGTGAAACCTTCGACATCTCAAGATTAGAAAAGGATGCTTTACATAGACAGAGTGTTGTTGGTACTGTTGATGAAAACAATAACATTGACTGGCTTYATAATGATTCTTTTGAGTCTTCCAACTTCTCTGCYGTCTCTGCCGGTTCTTCTCCAGCTTCTCTTTTCTCTAACGACGAACAATTCAACTCATCCAAACCATCCTTGGTGAAACGTGAAAGTTGGAGCTCAGGTGATACCAGTGATGMTTATTACAAACTCTCAGACTATACTGGTGAATTCAACACCCTCACTAATTCATTGGTCACAGAATCTGCTTATACTCACGTGGATCCATTATCCAACATTAATTCCATTCCAATGTTTTCTCTGGGCGATGACTTAGACTTTGAAAAATCATCTTTYAAAATRGTCCCAGGTGAATCTAACAATATTTCAACTGAAGGTTTCAATGACAATTTTTTCTATGCCCCTGCCAATTTCCAATCTCAAAATCTCGATGTGTCAATTTCCCCTCAACAACAACCTACATACCCTATTCAACAACACATTCAAACACAGCAAATTTTTTCAAACCCACAACAATCCCAAGGTTCCCATTATGGACAAGATTCAATTGCTACAAACGCATTGATCAGTAACACTCCAGCTTTTGACACCATTTCGAGCTCAACTGTGAATTTCACCAATCCCTTTTACTAATTTATTCCATGTGCTAGATCATGTTGGGATATTACAGACAATTGACTAAACTCACCCTAATATATCAATTCGAACGTATACAACGCATGTATGCTCGCATTCCACTCTCGCTATATCTAATTTTCATTTTCCCCTGTTGTTGTTTTTTATTGTTTTTTATTACGTTTTGAATTTTTTGTGTTTTATTTTGTCGGTTATTATTTTTTTGTTCACTACTATAAATTATTCTTCTTCGTTTTGTTTTTTTGTGTGTTTATTATTTTCTATGCTTTTGACATTTTCGATTTCTTCCGTTTGACACATGCTTTCGGTCTTCCTTGCGCATGTTTTTTTTAACCCCAGCCTTTTTACCATATTATTATTTAGTTCTGATTTGCCAAGTTATATGTGAATCCTTTATACATTTTTGTTGAATTTTACAGGGAACTTATTATATAAATTTGCATGTTCTTTTTCAATCCAATTTGCAATAAAAAACATACTCGAGTCTGATAGCTATGAGACTAAAAATCTTAGTGCTTGTACATGGCACTGAGTAAACACCGCTTATGTCGACAGGGCTTTATCGAWTTCCTAGTGTACAGTAGCATGTGAACGGAACGCGGCAGACAAGCACGGAAAGGGCTCCTATTGGTCAGAAGGGCGGTAACTACTTTCCAACAAAGTTTGAGTCACGAGTTTCGCTTAGTCGACATCCTAAAACAGGCCCGACAAAAGGAAAAAAAAGTATCTAGGCCGTATGACTTAAACATAAAGTTGGCACCCATGATGAATCACCATGGCCTCCCGTGTTGTAAACCTCCCCTACAGTTTGGTCAATTCATATCAACAAGATCTTTTACTATATCATATCACTTATCGAATCCAAGGCTATCTCTAGTCATCCCGCAACAACATTTATTCTCACGCTTTTAGATTTTTTATACAAACAAGCCCAATTAAAAAAAAATCAGAAAAAAAAAAGGAACAGAATCCTAAAGGCCCTTTCACAMTTTACGAGATCAATATTAAAACAGCACCAACAACGTCATATCTGGAAGAATATAATTTTCAAAATACAATAACCAGCAGATTACCCAATCAGCAAACACATATCTAGTTGAAGATGGCCCCAAATGGAAAGTCTCAAGGTGATGGTATAGTATCAAAGAAACCACGTCTCGTGAAGACCCAATCCGGAGCAATAGATCATTTGGCAATCAGTCAGTCCCTAGGTTATCAAATCTTTAGAAAACAAAAGAGAAAAGCTTGGTTAACAGAAGAAGATGATCTTTTAAAGAAACTAGTTATTGAATTATTCCTCAAACGAAAACTGGAAGAATCGGGACAACAACAACAACGTGGTAAGTTGAAGTATAACAACGAGAAAGTGGATGTTGAACTCATCAACTGGGAGGAAATTGCAGCTTCTTTGCCAGCTAGAAAACCCAAGGATTGCAGGAAAAGATGGTGTAGTTCACTTGACCCCTGTCTGAGAAAGGGTAAGTGGACCAAAGATGAGGATGATTTGTTGATTAAGGCCTATAAAGCGTATGGACCAGCCTGGCAGAAAGTTGCTAGCCAGATTGAAGGACGTACCGAAGACCAGTGCTCTAAGAGATATATTGAAGTTCTAAATCCTGATACGAAGGATAGATTGAAGCCATGGACACTTGAAGAAGATTTACAACTTATTGAAGGTGTCAAGAAATATGGTACGAAATGGAGAACTATTGCCGGTGCGATTAAAGGTAGACCTAGTTTGACTTGCAGAAACCGTTGGAGAAAGATTATGACTGATGTTGCAAAGAATAATGCMGGTGAGGAGATTATGATGGCTGTTGGTGTTCTCGGACCCGATGGGAAGCCAAGTGTTGTCTTGAAACAATCGGAGAATGATGATTCAAATAAGAATGGTTATAGAGATCAAAATTCAAACAAATCAACAGAGAGCCGAAACGGTATAGGAAGAGGTGGTTCAGACACGATACGAAAGAGTAATGGTGTGTYTGTGACAGCTTCAACTTTGAGAGATAACGTTTCAGAAACACCATCACCTGCTTCAACAAATGCACCGACCGCAACAACGACAACTTTCTTCAACCGTGCAAACTATGCTTCTCCTGCGAAATCAAATACAGAATGGAAATTTGCCCTCCTCGACCCAAACACAAATGAGCCTGTCCCATCTTTTAGTGGAGTGATAAATACTCAAGAACTTGTTCATAAGCTGATCGATATTGCAAAATATAATGGAGTTGGAATAACAGTCCATCAACACATACACCATCATTACACACCCCAGTCTCCTGTTCCTGATCCAGAAACATCTATAACAAGATATCAACATTTCAATTATCTACCGCCGTTAGCTGAGGTTCCGAAACTTACTTCCTCATCATCCAGAGAAAACACAATAGATTCAAATGGGTCGGCTAAAACACCAAAGCCTCCAACAAGTAATGGTGACATGGCTGATAATGGAATAATRAAACTTTTGAATCATGATCATAAGTCACCAGCAGTTAAACAAGTCAAGAGCCCTCCTGTTCCCTTCAATGAAATCACTTCAACGGGCATTGTCCCACAACCACAGCTAAATCCACAATCGAAACAACTGTCCTCGTTGCCGCCAGTGAATGGGAGTTCCAATGGGAACAAACAAGTTAGACAGAGCCAGAGTTCACGAAATGGAGGAGGTCCACTCACTGAAGATTTAGAAGAAGARCTGGATTTTTGGGAAACAATGAGAACTTTAACTCAACCGAGACCACCTAGTCAAAAACCAGTTTCTCAACATCATCCTCTGCATTATCAAGGCTCATCTACCTCCGGAATACAAACTGGATCAGCTTCAACTCAAACTCAAAATGGTAATAGCAAACAGCGCGGTCTTGCTTCCAATGGTAATCATCGCGTCAATATTGGAAGCATGTACATGAATGATCTGGATGATGAAGAAGATGAAGAGATGGAAGGTTATGCTGATCAATTTGGTTTGTATTATAATGTGATGACCAACTCTGCAGCCAAAAAACAGCAGGGTGGGGCAAGTTCACATTCTGACAAAAGTAGTTCTAGTTCCAATGGGGGCTACTTTTTACCTTTCAATCCTTCCTAGAACAAAAGATTTTTGTTTATGGGTGGAAATTAGATGGACCTCTGGCAAAAATGGGTTTTGCTAGTTTTGGGGCCCTTATGTGTGTGTGTTTTTTTTTCCTTTTTTTTTTTGTTAATATTTTTGAGTGCTACTTTTTTTATTCATTTTCATGCTTTATTTTTTTCATTTTCTTTTCGAATACGTTTACTTCATATATACCGATTTTTTTAATGGACTTTTTTTAACTATTTTTTGGGAACTAGGGTGGAGTGGAGTATATACAAGCCAAAACAGTGCTTATTATAATCAAGAATATATATGTTGTGCAGAATGTAAAAAAAAAAGATAATAAAGGCAAGTGAAGAAGAAGAAGAAAATGAACTAACTATAGTAATATGAAACAGAATAGTGATAATGGATAGATAAGAACAAGCCGATGCAAATGGGATGATTTAAAGGAAGCGTATCTATGTGCCAGCAACCAGTCTCCAGAAGTATAGGATCGAAAAAAGAAAACGCAAAGATGTACCAGAAACCCAGAGTATGAATAAGTAGTGAGAAATATCAGAACCTATCTCTTGAAGTAAGAAGAGGTTGAAGCGTAAGCAACGGTATAATCATAGAGGTAGTCACCGAAACTTAAGTATTTTTGTGCATATTCTTCGACTGTTGGTTGGTTGATGAGCTTCACGTTTGGTTCAAGACCAGTATTTTTCTTGACACCAGACAAAAATCCTGCTAGTAAAGCCAAATCGGCACCGACGTGAATAAGTTTTGTGAGCTGTGAATAATTCATTCAATAAATAAAAGTGGGGGCTTTGTTAGTAGGTGAAGTTCAAAGTGTGGTCAAGTGAGTGCTTTCGGGCAGTCCAGAAGTAGATTTCACCGTCTGGTTTTCTGAAAAGGGGGATATTGAAACATACGTTGGACATGGGTCTGTTGATATCTGGTTGCTGTTTTGTTGTTATGAGTTGTGCAGGGGATCTTGTATCGGCACCAGACAGTGAATTTCACCTCAAGAGTCTACAAGTGCCTCAAAATGAGTATCGAATCGATCAACTTTCCGGGGCGAATTTGAATGAGACACACCCGTGCACCTCTCCCTGCCAATTTTCATCTTCTGTGGTCTTGTGTTTAAAATCAGATGCCCATGGGTTGTGTTTACCTGTGGTGACCTGGGTAGTACATCTGGTCCACTCCTTCAACAACACACATATTTATCGAATCACAACATGGATAAGCATAGAGGATATTCAACAGCACGTCCAAGCTCCTCCTCTTACTCAAGATACCATAACGATGATAGAGTCAGGTCTGCATCTAACAGATACCATGACCCTTACGCTCCATTGAAACGTCAAAAAACTCAACCTTTATCAGAAACACAAACAACTGCTAGCAGAAACACACATACCCCTAAACCAAAACCAGTGATAAAAACTGATCTGAAGTTGAAACTCCCGACGGGGCCTAAAGCAACAAGATTGTCACTACCAAGTGCACCATCAAGTAGCAGATCCTCGTCTCCATATATCGAATTCATGAAGAAGATCGAAATTGAAGGCCCTATTCACGAAAGAATTCAGCAAGTTGGACAAGGTACCTATGGTAAAGTTTACAAAGCAAGAAATAAAATCACAGGAGAACTGGTGGCATTGAAGAAGCTCAAGTTAGAGACTGAGAAGGAAGGTTTCCCTATAACGGCAAACAGAGAAGTCAGTCTACTTCAATCATTTGATCATCCAAATATTGCCGGCTTAGCTGAGATGATGGTGGAAAAGAACCAAGTCTACATGGTTTTTCCTTATATGAATCATGACCTTTCTGGTCTTTTGCAACAATCAGACATTAAGATAACTGATGCCGAGAAGAAGAATCTTTTCAAGCAATTGCTCAAGGGTATTGAATATTTACATAAGAAAAGAGTTATTCATAGAGATATCAAAGGTTCAAACATTCTAATTGATAACAAAGGTTTATTGAAGATTACAGATTTCGGTCTAGCACGGACAATGAAAGACATCAATACAAAAGTGAAATCTCCAAACTACACAAATAGAGTCATCACACTATGGTACAGGCCACCTGAAATATTACTAGGGTCCACTGACTACGGAAGAGAAGTTGACATTTGGAGTATAGGGTGTTTACTATTGGAGTTATTCACCAGACATCCGGTGTTTCAAGGAACAAATGATGAGATTGATCAACTATTAAAGATCTATAATATAATGGGTACAGTTACAGCCGATGATTGGCCAGAAGCGGATAAATTACCTTGGTTTGAAATGCTTCGACCAAATGCACATTGTCCATCAAGATTCAAGCAGTTTTTCRGCCACAAACTGACTCCTCAATGTTKTGATCTTGCTAAAAAATTGCTTTCCATGAACCCTAACAAGAGAATTACAGCAACTAGTGCTTTAAGACATCCATATTTTCAAGAGGAACCAAGGGAATCCCCATTGATGTTTCTTCAGTCTGTGAAAGGGGAGTGGCATGAATTTGAAGCTAAAAAGAAAAGAAGACAACTCAAAGAAGCTGCTAGACTAAAAGCTGAAGCACAAAAGTGATAATTCTATGGTGAATATGAGCTGCCTTATCATATTTGTATTTATATTAATAATGTATACAATTAATTACTCGTTTTTTTTTCAGAAAGTAAGGACTTTTATCGATAGTTGAAAATTGAAATCACTATCAAATGTGCTCACCAGCCACACTGTGGCGCAATTTGCAACGCACAAGATTGCACAGCCAACCTTCTGAAATACTCTTTTTAAAAAATTTTCCTCTTGAACAGCTAGTGAAGAATCGATTGAAAGGGTTGGTTGAATTGGATTATCATACACCAACACATATTCCATCCCATAACTCAACAAATATCAAAAATGGTTGCTATTGGTATTGCTTTCGGTAACTCCACATCTTCAATTTCCGTCACCAAGGATGGTAAGGTCGATGTCATCGCTAACCCAGACGGTGATAGATTCATTCCATCTGCATTGTCTTATGTTGGTGATGATGAATACCACGGTGCTCAAGCATTGGCCCAATTAGTGAGAAACCCAAAGTCAACTGTTGTCAACTTCAGAGATTTCATCGGTTTGCCATTCAGCAAGGTTGATCCAACGTATTCACAACATTCTGCTCACCCAGTTGATGTTAATGGTAAGGTCGGTTACGAAATCAACGGTAAGACCGTTACTGTTGAAGAAATCGCTCAAAGACACTTGAAGTCCATCAAGCTCGCTGCTGAAGACTACATTGGTCAAGAAGTTGAAGGTGCTGTTATCACAGTCCCAACTGATTTCACAGATGCTCAAAAAGAAACTTTGACCAAGGTTTCTGAAAGTGCTGGTCTGAAAGTTCTCCAATTGATTAATGAGCCAAGTTCTGCCTTGTTAGCTCACTTAGCCGCTAGAGATGAGTTGTTAAATGACAAGATTTTCGTTGTTGCTGACTTTGGTGGTATTAGATCYGATGCTGCTGTTATCGCTGTTAGAGGTGGTGTTTTGACCGTCCTGTCTACCGCTCATGATTACAACTTGGGTGGTGATAAGTTGGATGACTCCTTGGCTGACTTCTTCGCCAAAGAATTCCAAAAGAAATATAAGGCTGATCCTAAGAAGACTGCCAAGTCTTTGGCTAAGTTGAAGTCTGCCTGTATCATCACAAAGAAGACTCTATCTAACGTCCAAACATCTACAATTTCCATTGATTCTTTGGCCGATGGTTATGATTTCCACACTTCTATCAACAGATTGAGATTTGAGTTGGTTGGTAGACAAGTTTTCAGTAAGATGGCTGCCTTTGTTGAATCCGTTGTCACCAAGGCTGGTTTGGAAACCTTGGATATTGACGAAGTTTTGCTTGTTGGTGGTTCTTCTAACATTCCAAAGTTGGCTTCTAACATTCAATTTATTTTCCCAGAATCTACTGTTGTTCAAGCTCCTTCCCTCGATAGTAAATTGGACAACCCTAACGAATTGACCAGTAAAGGTGCTGCTTTGCAAGCTTCTATGATCGAGTCATTCGATGCTGAAGAAATAGCTGAATCCTTGCAACCTGTTGTTGTGAACACATTTCACGTTGTCAAGCCAATCGGAATTAAGAACTCCGATGGTGAATTTGTTCAAATTATTTCTAGAGAAACCGCATACCCAATTAGAAAGACCATCACTTTGGAGGCTTCAGCTGATAATATTTTGATTGAATTGTACGAAGGTAAGAGAACCATCAAGGAAACTGTTATCGAGGCTGAAAAGTACTCTGATGACGAAGATTCTGAAGAAGAAGAACCAGAAATCGTTAAGGAACTCAAATACATTCCAGGTGAATTGTTAGGACAACTTGCTGTTAGAGGTGCCGGTAAGGGTAACAAGGTTGAAGTTATCGTCAACATTACCAGAGACGGAAAGTTGCAAATAACTGCTAGAAGTGGTGCCGTTGTTGTCAAGGGTGAAGTTCAGTCTGCTTAAGCATGATCTGAGAGATTTCCTATAGATTCGACCAGGTTGTGTATATCCATTTATAAATTTCTTCTAATTTATTTGTTGTAAATCTATCCGTAAATTAGTAACCAACCAATCATGTACAAGTCAGCTTAAAATGAAAGGTTTCGTGTCATGTGACTACATGCCTAAAATTTGAATCAAAGATTGGAGACGCGTGAGGTGGTGGCTCGTGAGTGACAGACACGTCCCATTCGAATCGAGGACTTTTCCTTTTTCACTCCTTTTGCTTCTTCAGTTTGTTTTTCAACAACTTTCAGTCAAACATTCAACTTCAGTTCCACTGAGCTCAATATAATGAATAATCCGAAACCAAAGGATTTAATTTCCCAGCTTTCCGCTCAAGGATTGAGAGAGTTTCAAAATGGACATTATACTAAAGCATTGAAGATCTTCAGCAAAGCTATCACCTCAATTCTTGATCAACACAGAGCATCCAAGGCACAAGGAAAAGGGAAATATCATTCAGGTTATAGTTCCCTTCTTGACTATAGAGCCGCATGTTATGAGAAATTGAATAAGTTGTCTTACGTGTTGATCGATTCTGAAAGACTTATAGAGCTGTATCCTTATAACTGCAAAGGGTATCTAAGAACGGCCAAAATCCACAARCTTATGAATGAGCCAAAGAAGTCATATAATGTTCTCACATCTGGTCTAGAAAAGCTACGCTCAGGAAAAAAAAAGTATGGATCCAAACTTCCAATCAATGATACTCTCTATTCAAAAATGAAGGCAGACCGTCAATCGCTGATGAAGTCTTTGCAAATATCGAAAACTGCTGTTACACACAAAAATGTTCCCACTTCAAATACTGATCCAGTTCAAAGGTTACCACTGGAAATTGTCATGAGTTTCTTTGCTATGCTGGACCAGAAATCCATACTCAGGAGCTTATTGGTGTCCAAGTTATGGTATAGAACTATCACGTCGCTCCCGCAAATATCAGAACAGTTGTCGTTAAAAAATTCCATTTCGTTGAAGGAATTTGATCTTTTCTTATCATTTTTCAAGAAAGTGAATTCAGGAAGAAAAAYCAAGCTTATTAGAAATGTTTCCTTAAGACCTAAACCAGCAGATGAACCAAGTATTGTTAAAAGGTTTTTCACACAAGACATGACTGTTCAAAAACTCACATTGCTTTTGAGAAATGTTTCCAGTGCAAATATGGATAAGTTATTGGCCCGTGATACCAATACGAGGAAAATATATCGTTCAATGATTGATCTTTCTTTACAGATATCTATTGTTAATTCAAGAAGGGGTATCAACTACATCTTGAATCATTGCAATTCTTTACAAAGACTCACTTTGCTGGTTTATGGCATTGCTAACAACTCAGCGGTTGAACCATTGGACTTCCAGACAACTTTTACTTCACTGAAGTCTCTGTCAATTTATTTCAGGCCTACTGACTTAGGTTCTTCCAATGCTTCCTTCATGTCTAGCATGCTACAATACAATTCATTTGAAAACCTCTCCGAGCTTTCCTTGAGCAATTGCAATGTGAATCCTGATATTCTAGCTTCTTTGTTTGAAAAGTCGGATGAAAGTCTGAAGGCGCTCAAACTGGATGGTATTCCTAATGTTACCTTAGAGTGGTTGCTGGCGGTGCTCCAGAACAGAAAATGCCGATTATCTTCATTGGAAGTGAAAGAAACAGGAACAACTGCCCCACAACATTTCAGATCTGCTCAATATGATCAAGCATTTCCACTTCTATCTGAGCTTCGAGCTCTTATTCTCAATAATACTACTATTTCATTTGAAGGTTTAATGAAACTCATACGGGCTACAAAGGGCAACTTGGTTCACCTTCAGCTTATTGCTAACCTATTTCTTGTGTTCAAAAAGAGCGTATTTGATTCCCGTCAGTCTGGTGGTTTATTTGATTTTGCAGAGTTTATTCAAAGCTGTCCTCAGTTAAGRAACTTAGGATTTATTCAATGCCCCAATTTGACAGATTATAGTTTGAAAATATTATCCAAAGAGCTAGTAGCTCAGGCAAGACCGCAACAGCTGTCGTACTTGGATATTTCTTCGAATGCGATTACAGGGGTGGGAATTCTAGAATTATTTCAGGCCCCAAAATGTTGGTTGAGGTTGATGAAACTGAAAATTAATGGTTGCAATGTTCATCCAGAAACAGTTAAGTTATTGACACAAAAAGGTTACTGCAATGAAGTAGAATATAGAGTATCAGCATAATGGATTATAGAACCCGTCTGTTATTATTTTTGACAACTATGTATATATGTACAAAACTTAGCACAGAAAACTTATTCTTTTGTTTCACCCAACGCTCCGTATCTTTCTAGAAGCTCTTTTCTCTTTGCTTTTCGCACCAATTCATCGTCTTTCTTCTTCTTCTCCATTGAAAGCATAAGTGCTGTTGGTGAAACTTCTGCACTGAATGACATATCTGTCACTGGTTTATCACGGTTTCCTTCGAGTTCCCATTTTTCTCTATTATCATGTTGAACGGATGTAGTGAATTGTTTGAGTCTTTCAAACTTTTCAGCTTCTCCACTAAGATATGGTATAAATTGACCTCTTTCATTCAAGAAACCTTCTTTCAAATCTTTGTAAACCCTAGACTTAGGATTGAATCTCAATTCCTCGCCTGTTTTGATCACTTCTAAATACCGAGCCTTTTCATCTAATGATCTCACGGAAAGTTTTGCACCATCATTAGAAGCCAAAGGATTGTCAAGCTTGATATGTTTCTCATTCTTATTGATTTCGTCAAGTAAGCCTAATTCTCTCATTTCTTCAAGTTCGTCTTCATCCAAGTCTTCGTTTTCCATCTCCGTTGCCGTCTTTTGCTCTTCTTGTTTCATAAGTTTCAATTGCTTTTCATAATCATTGTCTGGGTCATAACCACGCCATCTATCTCTTTTGGCATCCCAATCATTGGTATCATCTCTAACATATGCACCTTCATCATCTGATGCATCTGACTCACGGCTGGTTTTGTTGGTTGTGGCCTCTTCCCTGTACTTGTAGGCAACTTTCCTAGGCTTCTCTAAACAATCTCTAGCACTATGTGATAAGCTTCCACAATTTTTACAGCCAGATTTTCTCTTGTCTTTAAGTTTTTTTGAATGGTGATGTACTCTTTTGGAACGTTGGTCCTCTTTTTTGTCCGAAAGGTGATGAATGTGGTCATCTATACCCAAACCTGGTCTTGGTTCATTGTTCGGGAGTACCTCTTCTCCAGGTTTAAGACGTTGATGCTTCAATCTATCCTTGGTCCTTGCATTCTCTTCTGCAATCTCTTCTTCGGTTTTTCTCTTTCTTGAATTTGAATCAACGGTGTATGTGTCAGACTCGTAATACCAAGGCTTGTCAGAAATAAATTTTGGAATGTGTTCATTTATTCGTTTTCCATTGGCATCATATTGTGGTTTCTTATATGGACGTTTCTGGTTTCCCTTTTTGTTGTTGAATCTAGAGCTCATATTTGTTGTAATGGTTTGCTATTCAGCTTTTTCACTGTGATAATGGTTCCATCCCATGTCAGAGCATGTTTGTCTAGCTCTTCTATAAGTGCTTGCCTGCCAAAATCAAAAAGATACGCATGTGCGGCTCTTCCAACTCTTTTTTTGAAATTTTTTTTTTCTTCAATTTGCTTAAAACATTCACCTTTCTACTCTTATTCCACAAAAACAACCAAACCCCCTGGAATTAACAATCAAAATGCCAAAAGCAGCTAAGAAATCATCAAAGACATCAGCTTTTGTCAAGAAATTGGCATCCAATGACAGAAAGACAAGAGACCAAGCTTTGGAAACATTGAAGAAGTTTCTCTCGACAAGAGCATCATCGAGACCATTCTCTGAACTTGAACTACAAAAACTATGGAAAGGGTTATATTACACCATGTGGTATTGTGACAGACCAAGACCTCAACAGAGATTAGCTAATGATCTAGCATCACTTTTCTCCGAGTGCATACCAGCCGACAATTTTACAATGTTTGTGCAAGCCTTCTGGGTTGTCATGATTAAAGAATGGCCAGACCTTGATCAATGGAGAATTGATAAATTTTACATGTTGATGAGATATGTTGTCAGAGAATCGTTTGTCAAGCTCAAAAATGAAAAGTGGAATGAAGAATTGGTTGACTCCTACATCAAGTGTTTAAGTGAAGGTGTTTTGAGTGGAGATGTTAAGATTCCAAACGGTATTGTCTTTCACATAGTAGATGTGTGGCTCGATGAATTTGAAAGAGTGATATTTGAAAAAGACAATGATTCCAATGAAGATGATGATGAGGAAAAAGAAGAAGAAGAGGAAGAAAGTGAAAATGAGGATAACGATGACAAGGAACAGTTGCTAGTTGATGTTCCTACTGAAAAGTTGCTTGTCCCATTTAGATCGATAAGAAAAGATGCATTAATGAAGGTTCTAAGGGAAAAAGTTAGAGATGATATGTTGTTAGATCCAAGGCTTCAAAGTTTGGGTATAGAGAGTGGTGAGAAAACGAAAAAGAGCACAGAAAAAGATGAGAGTGAGGAAGATGAAAGCGATGATGAAAAATGGAACGGATTTGGAAATTAAATCAGTTTATTCTAATAGCCAAATTTTAATCATTAGATATAAGAAAAAATTACGTACATTATACAGTTGTTTAAAGTAATAAATAGCATTGCARCATATGAGAGGCTAGCTAGCTAGAGAGTAGCTATATATATAGGGAAGACAAAAAGAAGTCGATTTATCGACCGCGGAGTTACCCTGCGCGCGTCGCTGCGATCATATTCTCATGCACATTCTTGGGGTGATTTTTCATCCATGTATTTTGGGCGAAACAATCAATTCACGTGAGTTGTGTCGAATCAACTGAAATACTGCCAACTTTTCCAAAGCTTCCAGCAACATGTTCAAAACCACCACATCATTCACATTTATTGCTCTAAAATCGGAAACGCCAAAATTTGGTGTGAGGCACTCAGCTCAATCTAAGAAGAACAGAATACCAGTCCAACTTTTGAAAGATTTTCATGGTGTTGGTGTCAGAGGTCAAATTGTTCAAGTGAAACCTTCTGCTATGATCAACCGTTTACATCCAAGAAATGGTGCTGTCTACTTGAATATCCCAGGTGCTAAGCCTGTCATTCCAGTTGTCAAGCCTGAGGACTTGAAACCTGTTGAACCAGTTATTTCCAAGACCGAAGAAGCACCAGTTGTTGAACAACCACAAGTCGAAACACCAATGTTAACATTAGAAGATTTGATATCTGTTGATGTCACGCAACTACTCGGAACAGAAAGAGAAGCCATTATAGCAGGTATTCCAAAGAAGTTGATTTTTGTGAATGAATCTAATGCGAAGGTGCTCAAAAACCCAATTGACCTATCCAAGATCAAATCCAATTTAATCAAGTATACTTCAAAGGAACTAGATGGTGCTGTAACTCAGGATTTAGTTTCCAAGTTTTTTGATGATTCTGAGTTAGCACTAACAATCAAAAAYAAAGAAGGTGCCGAGGTTTCTGTTATCGAAAGTTTGGGGGCCTACGAAGTGTTAATCAGTGAAGGTGAAAAAACATTATCTACCATCAGAGTGTTTGTGAATTCCAAGAATGAAAAATAGATCATATAGGTACTTACATATATATTCATACGCAYAAATCTTGTAAATATATCATTGTCATTATTCACAATAGTTGTGTAAGTAAGAAATTTTTGTTTGACTATTTCCTTTCGGATCTTGTCAGTGTTCTCTCTGTAAACACTAATTATTATACCATATCCTCTCTATCCATTATGGGCATTCAATCTCTCAAGCAAAAGCTTTCTTTGAAGAAAAAAAGAATAGTCATCACGAAAAATGAAGGAGCACAAAAAAAGGAAAAACACACTGAAAGATACCCTGTCATAAATTCATCAACAAACATTTTTGAAGACTTCCCTCAGTTTCGGGGGATCAATGTGGCAAATTTGGATTCGRCATTAACTACAAATAGCATCGACGGATCATCATCTTCTTTAGATGATAATGCAAATATCGTTTTGGAATGTGTTTACTTTCTACTAAACGTGAAGTTTCAAAACTTGTCGAGGTWCAAAATGGCAAAAAGCTCAAAGGCGAAACTGATTGCTGCTCGTTCAAGATATCCAAATGTTATCATTGTGAACCAACTTTACACCATTTTTCCCAATAATGAAACATGTATCGATACAGAAATTGAAAAGCTTACTTATCTTCGAAAACTCAAACTGGTGACCTTAAATTATGATAATTTCCCATTCAGGCTGTTAATTTTGCAAGACGATTTGACAAAACTCATAGACACATATTTGGAGGACAATTCTCATGTTGCTTCATCTTTCAGAAACTTCATTCATATTTATCCCAACGTGAATCAAATTTAAGAGAAATGATAGAAAAGCATGGGTTAGATGCGAACAAATTAATTCAAGCAGGGTTTCTAACATTCTCTGAATCAAGTTACAATTTGACATTACCGAACATCGGTCCTACCTTGAAGATGCTYAAAATTGGGATTCGAGCTATTATAAAAGTATGTCAGAGTAACAATGCAAGAGGATCTGATTGTGAAAAAGTTCACTGATGTCACCAAAGAAGGGGGTGCTACAAAAAATGGTCTTTTCGTGAAAACCAACGGGTTAGACCCTCACTGGTTGCTAAGCGTAATGGTTGATTCTGGATTGTTGTAACTCTTCGGTGGGAAGAGTCTACAAATTGACAGGTAAGAATTTACAATAGTTCATCGTTGTTTGTTTTTTATACAGTTCATAAAATACACATGATAAATTAAATCAATTCATGCCTGCAAAATTACATTCTGACCTTTTGCTTGTTCATTTGTCTTCTTTCTCTTCTCTCCTTTTGCTTCTTTTCAAGCTTACGTAATTCTTCAGGTGACATCTTTTCTTTCAACTTCTTCTGTTCTTCAATTTTCTTGTTGGCCAAATCCTCCTTCTTGGTTTCTTCTTCAATCTTCTTCAACTTRGAGAGTTGGGCTTCTCTGGTCTTCTTACATTTTTTGGTCAACTCAGGTCTGAAAGTGGCCTTTTCAACAACGTAATCAATGTAATCGTTCAACAAAAAGTCAAATAAACCAGTYAATGCCTTAMGTTCAGCATCTGACTTAGGGATTGAAAGTTGAACAATAACCTTCTTCTCTGGCTTGTATTCAGAAACACTCAATGGCTTTTCGGTTTGAAGATCAGTGATAGCAATGAATTTCAAAAAACTCTTGGATTCTWCCAAAACGGATCTCATCTTTTTGTGGTATAACACATCGTTCATTTCTGGAACTTCGTTCATGAAAACAAATTCAAGAGGTAACTTTGGTGATTCGGCAGTTCTWGTCAAGGACAAGAAATAGTTTTCTTCTCTGTATCTGTTCATCTTGTCTTTAGTAACAACAGCCCAAATGAAATCATCATACTTTGAAGAAGCTTCAGAATCCAAAGTGAACTCAATGACAACATCATCTTCTGGGGCTCTCATGGATTCAAAGAAAAATCCAGTGACGAATTCCATAGACCACAAGAAAAGGTTACTTCTTGACTTCAAGGTAAACTTGGCAACCATGGATTGAATTCTCAATCTACCAGATGAGTAAAAGGAAAAGTGGTGGTTATCATCTTTAGCAAGCAATTGGGATGGAGTAACACCGACTTGATAGAACTGTTCCTTCAAAATAGGCAAGGTAGAGGCGACAAATTTATCAACCAAACCTTGGTTGTATTTAGCACCTAGATAGTAGAAGAAAGCATAAACAGCAATGGAAGCAATGGAGGTAAGTTCAACAGTCCATGGGTAGATCTTCAATCTTTCTAACAAAGTCATTTGGCTCAATTCAAAAGTACTATAGTCAAGGTACTTCTTCACAACAGGTGAGGCAGCTGCGGCAGAACCAGTAGCATCAGCGACTGGTTCTTCGGCTAAACATGAAGCAATAAAGACCAATGTTGAAAGGATAATTTGTGATATCATTTCCAATTTGTTTGAGTGAGTTGTGATGGGGGGTSGATGGCAGTCTAGGAGGATGTTTCTGTTCTGCTATCAATCATGATGATTTTGACAGATGGACCATGGGCGTCGGACGAAGTCACGAAATTTAATCGACGATCGCCAGCAAATTGCTGGCAGATTTCTCGARTTTGAATTTTGGGGTCCCTGGAAAATTCATGATCGATCTTGATTGGTATAGGACAAGTACCTCTTGAATCCTGAATCCTGTCTTGTCCCCACATATATAAAATGATATATACGAATAGCAATAACGCGTAGTGTTAAATTAGTGGAAAATATATGGACTTTATATTGGTGAGAAACCTATCACACAATGACTTATATATACAAGAAGGAATTGAAAAACTATCATTTCTTACCATCCAATTCACCAACATCCAATCTAGAGTTTCTGATATAGTAATGTCTTGCTCTTGGCTTGTACTTGATCGGTCTTCTGATGATATCAATTCTAACAATATTAGGATGGAACACAGGGATGTGCGTCTCAACACCTAGACCTGTAATCTTGTTTCTGATCAAAATGGTAGAAGCAACGCCTTGTCTCTTGACCATGATAACTTGACCRGTAACAGGCTTTTGATTCTTGTAAACAACAGTAATAACATCATCTGCTCTTATTCTTTCTGGGTTGTTGTTGTCTATTAACTTTCTCTTGATACCTTTTTTGTCTAACTTGTTATATTGGGCCTCTTTGATGTAATCAACCAATGGTTGGCCATTTCTCAACTTTGGAAGAGGTTCATACATGACCATTTGTGGTTTTTCTGTCTTTGTTGATGCTATAATAATTCATAAACAGGTGTCTTGGGTTAGTATACTCATGAACACAAGGAATGGTATTTCATGAAAAAAAAAATGACATACTGAGAAGAGCAGAGAATGTGGAAAAGCATGACTTCTTTACCACCTGTGTTTGAAGTTGAGTCACAGCTCTGAGTGAACACTTTGTTGTTGCAAGCATTTTGTGGTTTATGTGGTGCTTTGTGTTTGAGTGTTGCAACTTGAACGGTTTGTAAATCGTGACTACCTACCTATATGGGGTATTTTCGATTCTTTCAAAATAAATCTCAACATGCAAATTTGTGAGTGGATAAGCTGCGCGCAAATTATTCGACGCGTCGATTGGACGATTAGTGATCTCAGAATTGATTTTTATCTCAAAGCTTGTACTTACAAAGAGTACGTGGATTAAAAGTATATAAAGTACATCAAATTATACAGTTCAGTTCAACAAGGAGTTTATTCAAGATCGGTGTCTTTAATATCCTCATAAGTTCCTGATTCAATCACYTTTTTGCTCACTTTCCATAAATGGACAATGTTATCGTCAGAACAACTTGCCACACACCATGGGATCTCATCACTGAATTGGAAATCGTTAACACCTCCTGTGTGACCACCGTGCATCATGAAAAGTTCAGGAACACCATCTTCCATCTCATCTTGCAATTGTTCTTCACCAATTTTGTTGATATCCCACAAAATGATTCTACGGTCCAACGAYGAAGAACCAACGATGTTTTCGTGGAAAGGATCCCATTCCAAATTTGTGACAGACTTGGTATGGCCCATCATTGTGTGAAGTGGTCTTGAAATATTTCTCAAATCATATAGGTACAAGTTTGAATCTTCACCACCTAATGCAAACAAATTCTTGGAATGCTTGGAAAAAGACAAGGTGTTGAAAGATGTTTTGTCTATTAAAACTTCATGCATAGCTGGTTTTTCTTGTCTGTAATCTTGGTAAGCAAAACTCTTGTCCTCTGAAACAGAACCGAAAGTGAAACCATCAAAATTATGCCATTTCACATCGTTAACAATATCTGTGTGTGTGGTGAAAACTTTGGTAGGTTCTAATGATTTCAATTTTGAGTAATCAGACTGACTAAGATCCCAGAAGGCAACTGTCTTGTCATCACCACATGTCAACAATTGACTTTTCACAACAGGGTTCCAGGAAAGACCAAAACCATTCACAGTATGATGTTTCAAATCTATTTTATTAACCTCGTTCATTTTTTCATCCAATTGATAAACAAAAGTTTTTCCTTCGCCATTGATTGTAGCTAGAACCTTTGGGTCTTGTGGCTCATATCTTGCTCTATTAATCTCAGATGATTGCTCAAACTTCTTTGAAATTTTCAATCTTGAGTTGACAGTCTCCAATTCTTCAGGTGTAAGTTTAACTCCTTCATCAACAACAGAAGCAGGTAATTGAGTGGATGCGATCTTCAAAAAGTCCATATCTTCACCAGACGTATGTGTGGTCAAAACGAGGTTTCTTGTCTTAGAATATTTGGTATCTTTGGTCTTATTCGTGAATGTACCAGTTGGAACCCACTGAATTGATAATGATGGCCATGTCAAGGCAGTTTCACTTATGAAGTCGTACATGTATCTGCAGTTCTTTCTCCATAACTTGTACTCCTCCACAATTGTGACTTCCTCATCTTGGATTTCTTCTTCTGGTTTGTTTTCAAGATTGTTGATGCTTGACATTGTCGTTATGATTATGATGAAATTATTTATTGTGTRCTATGTTATACTGTAGGCAAAGAACAAAACACATGTAGTGAAACACGAAACCAAAATCGTTCTAATAAGAATTCAGATGGAAAAAATTGAGTCGCGTTAGATTAAAGTGGCCTCCGGCAACTTCCAACCTGAGTTGGCTGGATCCTGATTCCTTAGTCGTGATTCCAGATTGATTTCATTCCTAATTTTTACATCTCCATATCACCAACTTTCATCATTTAGAATCACTGGAACTTGACCCCAGTAAACTTCCATTTACACCGCTCGATTCTCATGGAGGTTTTGCCAGAGCTACGTCAGATCGAAAAAGAGTACCAACAGCCAGGCAAGTTTTTTGATTCTCTCAGGTTGGATGAAAAGAGCAATCCACCCCTTCTGAAGCTAAGAACCTTGGAGCTRAAAGACTTTAATGTTAGTGTTGCYGTTAARGGATGGTTTTATGAAAAAGATTCACAAGACGTTGACGACGTGAGTGTGCAATTTTTCCCCACATTTGAAGGATTGGCGAACGAGATTAGTGAAAGATTCAGAGCCGTTTGGGCAAGTGAACTAATAAATAGAATTAATAGACTGAATTAGTAGTTTGGAGAAATATAATTCCTGTTTATTACTATACAATATTCAAAAAATCTAACAAAAAATACGAAAATACTATTAATATACATTTGATGGCGCATCACAATCTACCAGAGTTAAACAACAGGTTGATGTGTTGGCTCAAGAATTCATCAGTATAGAAATCTGATCTTCTCACAATCTCTTCATCRATCAAACCACCTGAACCAAATGACATCGAGTCACTTGAGAGAATTTTCAAGTACATATCATTCTTTTCTTGAAGTGTGTTCAAAAATTCAGCTGGATTTTCACTGAGTCTTTGGTAGAAGTCATACTTCAACTTGGAATAGTTCAACAACTGTAAGTTTAAAGCAAGATTTTTRTTCAGAGTAGCCAAATCTGCAAGTGATTTCTCATTCATGATGCTTTCTGTTAATAATTGGGTAACTGATTCTAGTTCTTTAGCACCTGGCTTCACCTTTGGATCAACCAGTTTTGAATTAACCTTCAGATCAATGATAACATCACCCAGTGTGGTATTTCTCAATGTGTTAATGCTGTATTGTAATCTGATTGGTTCTATTGGCTTCAACAATTTTGTACTTAACGCCTCCATAATTTGTGGGAATGTCAAAGAGTTAGCCTCAAAGATACGGTAAAGTAAGTCATCAGCCTTGATTGTGACAATTTGCTGTTGGGTTGGTTGTTGTTGTGGGTCTCTTGAAGGCTCTTGAACTGTTTTAACTTCAAAAAGATTGTTCATTTTGAGATAGCTGAAAATCTTGTGAATACAATCAGACTGTGTGATCTCATTGGCACCCACCAGCTCTATAAGAGACTCTTTCAGAATTTGCAATTTGGATGGGAACATTTTTGGCTGAATAACTATATTGGCAACGATTTCCTTCTCGCTTGGTGCAACAGTATCACCTTCCTCTAGTTCATAATTTGGAATTGAAATACCGCTTCTTTTGATATCTAGACCATCAAATTGTTGTCTTTGTCTTTCAGCTTCAGAAACTTGTGAATTTTCATGCCATTCGATAATTCTGGCATTTGTTCCATTATTCACTGGATTGATAACAAGCTCTTCATCTTTTCCATCTTTGGCTTTCAACTCAACAGATATACCAGAAAGGAAAGAGCTGAATTTCTTACGAGCAGGAGAGTCAACTGGTTCGGTTTCATTTAATAATCTACCTTCAATTCTCAATGTCCATGAAGGTGGTAATGTCTGAGCTGGGTCGACATTTTCTGCAAGCTGCCATTCTTGATTCTCTGAGGTATTGTAAATGAAAATTCTTAAGATATCTGAATCTTTAACATCATCTGTTAAACCACTTGCCACTGCTTGTTGGTAATCCTGAATGTCTAAGAGCTTTTTGTTGATCATCAAGTCGAGTTCTCTTTCTTTCGTCTTAAGCTGATTGAATAATGAAACTTTCTCTGGAAACACGGATTCTAATGATTGTGAAATTGTGACATCTGTGGGCTTTAAATTAATTGAAGATGGAAGTTGTTGAGGTGGATGTTGGGGTGGATGTTGGGATGGTTGTTGCACCTGGCTAAATTTCTGGTTGGAGCCAGAATTCTTTTGTCTGTGTTTGTATGACATTGAAAGTGATTTTGATGAATGTTGAAGGGTAATGCGGTGAAGTGATAGAATGTTTGTTTATCTTCTCTTCTGTTTAGTGCAACTATGAGCATGTAAAAAGAGGTTTGTTTTTCGTGTTTTTCCAGATCTTTATTGGAGCTGGTGTTAGGTGCGCGCACGCCCGGGCTGCGTAACCGTAGTACGTTCACGATGTATACGGTTTAACAAGTGTATGTACTGGAAATAATCCAAAAAAACAAATGTGCAATTKTATATTTTCTACTTTATATAAATAAAACGGTGCATGAAAAGTATGTATCAATGTTCGTTATGCTGGATTCCATTCTATTTGTTCAACTCGGAAACAATTGTGGATTCGATAACCTTCAAGTCGGCTTGATCAATTAATTTAATCTTCTTTGGCAAGGTGGACAACTTCTTCAATTCATCAGGTAAGACATCCTTTTCAAATGAGTATGCAGAGAATTCACCCAGAGCTTCATTGACAACTTCGGAAAACTTGGCTGGATGAGCGGTGGACAATGAAATGTATTTAACAGAAGCATCAGAGTCCTTTGCGATCTTAGCATTAGCTGTAGCGATACCAACAGCGGTGTGAGGATCCAAAATGTAGTTGTTTGAAGTCTTTTGGTAAGTTTCCTTGATTGTTTTCACGGTTTCAGGATCAGTAATGGTGGCAGAGTCCAAAACACTTTGAGCGGCCTTCAAAGTCTCTGGTGCAACATTGAAAACACCCTTTGAAGATAAATCGGACATGAATGTAGCTAATTGAGAACCAGCCTTTAGGGAATCGCCACCAGCGCTGGTRTTCTTGATCATATACCACAAAAATCTTTCGAAATTGGATGAAACATTGATATCCATAGCTGGAGAGTAAGTTGGTTTCACTTCTGCGACCTTATCATATTTACCAGTGTTCAAGAATCTGTTCAAAATGTTGTTATCGTTAGTTGCCACAACAAGTTCATCGACTGGCAAGCCCATTTGTTTAGCGTAAAAGCCGGCAAGGATATCACCAAAGTTACCACTTGGAACAACGAATTTCAATTTGAAAGACTTCTTATCGGCTTCGGACAACTGTCTGGTCAATTGGAAGTATGCATGGAAATAGTAAGTTATTTGAGCCAAAATTCTAGCCCAGTTGATGGAGTTAATGGCACCAATGTGATATTGGGAGTTAAACTYTTTATCATTGAAAACTTGTTTCACCAAGTCCTGACAGTCATCGAAAGTACCCTTGACGGATAATGTGTGAATGTTCTCATCTAACACAGTYGTCATTTGTTGTTCTTGTAATGGACTGACTCTACCTGTTGGATATAGAATGAAGACAGAAACATCCTTCTTGTTTCTTAAACCGTAAATAGCAGCAGAACCAGTGTCACCGGAGGTGGCACCAACAACTGTGATGAAATCTCTTGGTTCACCTTCCTTCTTGTCAGCGTTCTTTCTAGTCAAAAAGTATTCAAATAAGTTACCAACGAATTGCAAGGCAACATCTTTGAAAGCGTAAGTTGGACCATGGAACAATTCTAACAAATACAAGTTTGGATCAGAATCTAGCTTGACCAAAGGCGTAACATCCTTTGATCTGAAAGTTGAGTAAGATTTGCTGATCAAAACCTTCAAATCAGCATCTGGAATTTCACTATTGTCAATGTATAATCTCAAAATGCTGAAGGCCAACTCTTCAAATGACAAATTGGACCATTTGGAAGTAAAATCAGATGGTAAAGTTGGAATATCAGAAGGAATGAACAAACCACCGTCTTTGGCTAAACCGGTGATGACAGCATCTTCAAAAGACACGCTTTGCTCTGAAGAGGAACGAGTTGATCTGTAAAATGTAGACATGGTTGAATTTTTGTACTTTGATGATGTCTTGTAAAGAAAAGAAGAAGGAACTTGATACAAATTACTAGGTTCTAGGGTGAAATAGCCAAACGGTATACTAGTAAGTAAGTAAATCTAACGACCACATGTGGGGTCGTGGACAACACAAAAAGGCAAAAAATTCTGAGATCCCCGACATGAGTCACACCGCTGTCGCTCTTACTCCGTCACCGGGCGCGTTCAAAAAAAAGTTTTTCAGCTCAAGAAATGAAGAAAAAAAGAAGAAATAGAAAAAAAAAAGGTCCTACCCGGATTCGAACTGGGGTTGCCTGAATCAGAATCAGAAGTGATAACCACTACACTATAGGACCAAATCYGTTCTATTACTGTTAGAACATTAGTCTACAATGTGTTATTGCCTAATGTTGCGCCGAAGCCCCGTGCAACCATTTAAAAGTACTTTGAAAGGTCATTATGACGGAACCAGGCGGAACCTCGACTTTGGATGGTAAAGCGGGACCTGTAACTGTAAACTGTAGTCTTGTATTCAGTAACTATGTGTTGTGTGTATGTGTATTTAGGAAGTAGATGAAATTTGTATTCAAAAGTATCTTATCTAAAAATTGACTATTTGTAAAGGTCCTTTTCCCCAAGGGGAACTAAAAGGTTAATTCGATTCCAAGTGCAGAAACAGGATTCTTGAAGTCTTTTAAAGATTCCATTCTCTTGTCTTCTGGATTTGGGCATGGTTAGCAACATCAGCCAATCGACATGATCTTCTTGGAATGGCATTATTATCTCGGAACCAAAATCCAATAACAACAAACAATCTTTCTTCCGTGTGTACCGCCTCCTTAGCCACTTAATTCACAGTCACAAATTGGTTTTGAGCCCACTAACTGGATCACATCTCTGACAGTCTTATTACAGTTAGAACATTGGTATACAATGTGATTTTTCTAATTGTTGGTTCTTTGCTCTTCCGTGTCTTTATTATGACACTCTATTTTAATATGTCGAAAGTTAATTTTTTATAGTTGACTCAAGATATACATTCTACGTGAAACTCTCCTCGCTGAGTGCTAATGCAGTGCATAATATTACACATTATTACCCCATTGATGAGTTTAAGGATATTCTTACAAAAGTTGATGATAGATTCTGTTAAGATGTGAGACTCAGTTATGGTAATACTAAAAGTATTGTTGCCATTGGAATGTGTTTGCTTACGAAGTTACAAGAGAACTCTGGTTACTGTGGACTGCAGCTATGGTAATCTGATCTAGGTTTGTTCCCTCTATGGTTACTAATGAGAGTCATTGCCTTATGGTTTAAGTACTGTTAACATAGGATATCGTTCTGATAGTAGATATCGGCGATGCGCATACTGATATTGGTTAATGGAACCTTTCCCTGTTGTCTTAGGCTTATGGCACATCCGAGTATGGATTGATCTCGTTATGAGTTACCGTGGAGAGTAAAACCGAACTTCCCGAGTTCGTGATGCCGTGYATGCTTAATATAGATACGTTGGATTATGGTGGTCTCACATGCTTAGGTTGTCTGTGAATTTAGTCAGTGGTGAGTCTAATCGTGTATTATTTAAGTACGTCTTTTTCCTTCTCATGTATAGCTCTGGAGTTGATCAGAGATCAACCTCAGGGGAAGAGAAAATTTCAATATGAGTCCTATAACTAAGGACATCGGTCCTAAGGCCGTCTTCTGCTCTTCGTCTTTTCCTTTCGCATACCTTGTAGAGTAGAAGTAGTTCAACATTACAACAGTACAACAAATAACAGCTAACAGCATGGATCAATGTTAAACAACACAACATATAGTTTTGGTTCTCCGGTTGTCTCAACCTCAGCCCTAAATCATAACAGATTCACCAAAGCCCATTGGAACTGGAACATTTCCAGCATGTGCAGAAACGATTAAACAATGCTAAAGAATACGATCCTATGGTTCATAAAAAATGGAAGACAATTTATCCATTGGCAGACGAGCAATGRGCTAGTTTTTTAAGAAGCTGGGCACCGCTCGAATTGTAATGCCGTTTTTTGTGAAATGCTACTACCAGTTGCAGGTGAGCTTGTTGAACAAATGCTTTATATCGTATTGTCCTCTGTGTTCAAATGTGAAAGATGCAGYTCCTGGCGGAATACAACAAGGACTGTTTGAATGCACAGCAGTGGACAGATTGTGTACATGGGTGACTGGTCTTGATTCCTCTAAAAGATCCCCACTAGTTTTACTTGCTGGTGCCACTTTGAAGAACGAAGAATTGATGAAGCCAAATCAATTTTTATTTTGCCTAGTTAAACTGAATTGCCTGAAATTTTCAAAGATTGAATACCGCAAACCAAATGACCCACCTCCAGTGATTCTACAAGATAGAGATATTGCGTTGATGCTCTAGCGGATCAGCAATGATTCCGGCTTTTGGCTCAACAGATAGTTGAAATTTTTCCACATTTAGCTCTAGGCTGTTAGTGATTCCCTCCTAGGAGGCTTCACMGACACCGATCAGCTCCACTTTCTGAATTTTGGTTTCTTGCTATAATTTAAAATAAGTTGATGCTGACTTTGAACTTTGAAATGTTTGACTTCCACTTTTTATTGACTTTTTACTAATGATTTGAATTTTCTACCTGAATTTTTGTCCTGGATTTTTATTTGCGTCAGGTACGCGTTTTATCCATCACTCTTCGGTGCATTATAACTAACTATACTGCCCGCGGGAATGATACCTCTATATAGTTTGTTCTTCCTTGTATAGTTACTATAATGTATTATGTTTTGTGAAAAAAAAAGCGCCGTGCCGTCTAGTTCTTTACTGTTTCAAAGTACTCTTTTTTTGAATAATSCCAGTTGTTTATCTGTTACAAGTCATGATTGRGTTTAGAAGAGAGATAAACAACTCCATTCAATATGACTAATGGTGCTTGATCTTTGATGGTCTGAACAACCAGTTTAGTTTTTATATTTTATGTTGAAG